>QEOT01122964.1:15045-32018 GCA_003123785.1 Pterocarya stenoptera
ACTTATGTGAGCCAAGATGAAGGCAATAAGAAAGACATGATGAACAACTCCAATGTGTCTCAAATTTTTTTAAATTAAATGCACCTGATGTATGAACATGAATGCAAGTAAAAGCATGACAAAATGAATATGTAGTTTAGTTGAAACATAAAAACAAACACTTGATGTGCACTAGTTAAAAACCGAATTCTATTTGTAGCTAAACGATTTATCTAATAAACTAAATATATTAAGTTATGGGCGCGTGTGTATATGTATATGTATATAAATATTTATATATATATATATTATATATATATATTTATATATCAAGGCGGCCAGGCTAGTTTTCAAAGGTTTTAATTAACCAACGACGTTCAATCCTCTTGGAGTCATTTCAGATCATCGATGGCGTTTTAATTAGCCAACGTCTTGATCTGTCTAATGTTTAAGCGTTTCTTCATTGAATTCTTGGCGAATTAAGAGTGTGATCGATCTTCATATACCGATTGAGCCGTTTCTGGTTTTGTAGATATTTAATTCGATCGGCCTAGTGGCTCTGATGATTAATAAATAATTTTTGGCCCATATAATAAAGGCATTAATTATATATTATAATGAGATAAAGAAAATCACATCAACTATTATATAATATTGTTCAAATTGTCTAAAGCAGGGGTAGCTAGCTGTTTTTTGTTTTTTCCAGTATACTTTGATCGATGTGTCCTTAGCGCATGATTTCTTGGTGAATTTTCCTAAGAATTATTAATTTCCCATTGCGGGTACTCTTTATTAATACATTCCTCTCATTTAATATTTTAAGTTTCCCATTAATAAATTGTCATGGTGCTTCTAATAATTATATATCACTTTCGTCCTATAGTACATATAATATATTAATATAGCCTGTCTGCATCATGCTCCCCTTCTAGTAATCTTAATTTCGCGTCAACGAGGTTCACAATTATTCCTATGCTTATGACCGATCTTTGGCGCCATTTGGACTTCATTGAGATCAACCAAAAGTACTCGATCGATCTCATAAAACCATGCGCCTTACAATAAGTTAGCAAGATAATTAAATATATATGCAAAACAAAGGACATTTGAGTGCACTATTAATCATGATCAATATAAAACATATATGTGTGTGTGTGTGTGTGATGGCCTGAAAAGGCATATATATATATATATATATGCATCATGCATGGATAATCATGTTTTGGGCCTGCGTATAGGTGATCTCTGGCATGTTATTTGGGCAGCGCACGGTGGTTATGCCTTTCGACCGGACTTGTACAAAATAATTAGTTATTTATTTTTCACGTACAGTTGTAGAGAAAAAAATATGGAACCCGTAGTTGTGTTGAGAATAAAAAACCTTGCACTTCAACCGTCTGCTATGCTAAAGGAAAACACCACCAAAACAGCAGGATGCAGCAGCAAGGATGAAGGACGTGTCCAGCATCCGTCTGCTGCACAGAAAGGAAAATGCCACATGATGGAGCACGGTGCAGCAACTCCACTACAAGTATCAGAGCACTCAATAATATTCTGAAAAGAAAAGACACGTGTCATGTGATCCAGAAATACATGAATTAATTTTGTTGTAAAATTTTGTCTATAAATATTGTTTGAACAGACACTGGAAACTGTGATGAAATGAACTACACAATACATTGAGAGGTCTTCTTTCACCACTTCTGTCGAACACATGATGGACATGATTTTCATAGTCTCAATATGGTAATCAGAGCCTTATAAGACTCACGTCTGCATATTTTTTTCTGATCTTCTGTTCTTTCTGCCCAGCTGTCGCCATGGCCAATCCAACCTCTTCTTATATTCTTCACCTCCCCCTCCTCCCACCACCATTAATCCCAATCTACTCAACTCATCAACACATTTCATAAATATAAAATTAAGTACTGACAATTACCTATTGTGGAAGGCTCAAATGATGTCTTTCCTCGAAGGTCATCAACTCTTTCATTATGTGGATGGTTCCAGTTCTATACCTCCTCCCATGATTGATGGAGCTGAAAACCAGAATATGCAAAATGGGTGCTTGTCGACTAGCTTATCCTTTCGACTTTAAACTCATCACTTTTCGAGCAAGTTCTTGCCCAGGTGTTGGATTGCTCGACTTCTCGTGCGGTTAGGTCTCTCCTTGAGAGCTTGTTTGCATTACAATCTAGTGCACACATAATGCAAACACAATATCAACTAGCCACTTTAAGGAAAGGCCCTGAATCCATTACGGATTATTTCCACAAAGCAAAAGCACTGGCAGCCTCCATAGAAGCTGTAGGATAACCTATCTCAGATTCTGAATTTTCTGTTTTTCTTCTTGCTGGTCTTGGCACAGATTATGACTCTCTTGTGACCTCCCTTACCACTAGAGTTGACCCTCTCCCCCCTCATCAAATTTACAACTTTCTCCTCAACCATGAGTCCCGTCTAGCACACCAAACTCAAAGAGGAGGTTTTCCTCACTCTTTTTCTAATAGAACCGACAATCGTCCCGTGTGCTAGGTTTGTAATAAACCTGGACACTCGGATCTAATCTGTCATCACAGATTCAATCAGAGTTACCAATCCTCTCGACAGTCTTCATTCTCAGCCAACATGACCACCACTGCCCCAACCCCTTCTCATATTAATTCGTGGTTTCCTGATATAGCAGCAACATCTCATTTTACATCTGACCTCACCAATCTCAACTTGGATTCTATATCTTATCAGGGCTCAAACCAAATAAGCATTGGAGATGGCTTCAACATGCCGATACAACACACGGGATCTGCCCATCTTCACACTTCCTCTGGCAATTTCTTACTCTCTCAACTTTTACATGTTCCTTCACTCACCAGAAATTTACTTTCAGTTTGTCAGCTTTGTGATGAAACAGTGTTTATTTTGAGTTTCATTCTACTTCTTTTTTTTGTGAAGGATTCTCACACACGGGCAGTACTTCTTCGGGGCATCGTTAAAGACGGATTGTATGTTCTTGCTGATGTGTCCACACCATCATCCGTCTCTTTTCAAGCTAATATTGGTGAGCGCACTTCCATTGATCACTGCCACTATCGTCTTGGTCACCCCTCACCACGCATCACCAACCTCATACTTAGGCATTTACAACTTCCCGTGCTTTCCAACAAAACTGTTCAACCGTGCTCGGCATGTTTTCAGTCTAAAGCTCATTCTCTTTTGCATCCCTTTTCACCATCCAAGTCTAAGCAAGCATTTGATTTAAGGTTCCTAGATGTATGGGGTCGGCCCCAATGTTATCTTCAAATGGTTGTAAATTTTATTTTTCTAGTTGATGACAATACCAAATATATTTGGCTTTTTCCCATGCAATCCAAATCGGATGTTTCTTCAATTTTTCTTGCCTTTATGCAATTGTGTCAAATTATTTTTCCAAAAAAATTAAATCTATCCAATCGGATTTTGGAGGTGAATTCTGACCACTTCAAAAAATTCTTAATGACCAAGGAATTATACATCGACTTAGTCGTTTCTATTCTTATGCTCAGAATGGAACCATTGAGCGACGTCATAGGCACATAGTTGAAATGGATCTCTCATTACTCGCCCATTCCTCTATGCCCTTTAAATACTGGTCAGAGGCTTTTCAAACTTCGGTCTACTTTGATTAATCGAATGCCCACTCCTGAGAATAAAAAACCCTGCACGACAACCGTCTGCTATGCTAAAGGAAAACACCACCAAAACAGCAGGATGAATTAGGACGTGTCCAACATCCGTCTGCTGCACAGAAAGGAAAATGCCACGACAAGTGTCAGAGCACTCCAAAATATTCAGAAAAGAAAAGACACATGTCATGTGATCCAGAAATACATGAATTAATTTTGTTGTAAAACTTTGTCTATAAATAATGTTAATTTGTACAGACACTGGAAACTGTGATGAAATGAAATACACAATACATTGAGAGGTCTTCTTTCACCACTTCTGTCGAACGTACACATGATGGGCATGATTTTCATAGTCTCAATATCATGACATGATAATGCGCCGCATGATCTCCCCATAATGCATATAATGGCCGTTAAGTTGCTTCTTTAAGTTGCTCTGTCTTTACTTTTTGCCTTTTTCTTATGATGAAACCCATAATTACTTGCAACTTCTTTCCAGTTTCCAGTGCCATTAATTTTCTTTGGCTGCTCCACACACACACACACACACATATATCAACTTAATTACTGGAGCCTCCAAAGCACCTGCAATAAATTATGAACCCGCGGGTCAATGGTGCAATGCATGATCATTAAGTACTGCAAGCTGACCATTATATATAGAGAGAGAAATATTTTGTATCTTTAAAGCTCGATTGCTTGGATGGAGTCCAGCAAGTTCATACATGCCCCTGTATTTAAACCCTCTGCCCCTGTATTTTCTACATGCATGAGTAGTTGTACCATATACAAAAACAATGTGCCTGATCTTTTCCAAGGACAGAGATCTGGGACAAGTAGTCTTCGACGATTATAATGTTTTAACCTTTCATTACGGTTCAGATCGAAGCATAATATATGATATTGCGCTTCTCCATCTTTGCATGTCTGATCAGTACTCTATGGGGGCTATCCCTGCGTGCTCGTCCGTGCGCCGCCAACCCCACTGATTTATAATATCACAAATGATCGACAGATATGCTTTTATTCGTCATACATGATATACTAAGCCGAGCTAAGTGCAAGCAATCATTAATCTCAAGTTAACATGGGGGCCGGAGTCCAGCAACTCAGTCAAAATTAATCTCAAGTTATTGCCGAGTCATGTACTGTTTCACTCCCGAGATCTAATAATTATGATTCTCCACAAAAAGGGTTTCCTTGAGGAAGATGATCAGCATGCAGGCCGTTTTCTAGTAGTGGGAATATCTTATACGAGGCCACGTACGGAGATTGATCACCGATCATGCCACAATGGTTATAAGTAAACATGCGCGCGTACTCATAAATAAAAAAAGAAAAAGCTGCACTAGAGACGATCAAAGCTAGGATTCAAAAAGGAGTAATGAGACAAACTTCTAGACTAGGCATGCAGTCCTAAGCTGCTATATATGCGCGCGATGGATCGAAAACCAGGAGCTAGCAATGGCCGGGCCGGAGGCTGCTGGCCTCTGCCTTATGTTTCCTGATTAAAACAGATCGAAGCAGTGATCATGCAAGTTCGTCATAATATATAAAACTATACGTTAATTATTAGGAATACTTTCTTTTTCCTCTAAAAGAATCTAATGCATGCAGCATGCCTCGTTGTAAAGTATTAATAATGCAAGTTCGGGAAACCTAAGTTTTCAGATATCTTTTGGGCTATAGAATAATTAAAGCATCATTTAAGGTCAGGGATGATCATGGGAAATCCTTTACTGTACGTACGTATTACCATGATATTCTTGGTGTCTGGCTCTTTTCGATCTCCTTCACACGTTTGCTACCCAAGGCAACCAGCTAGCTAGGTCAGACGTACAATCGATAACAGCACATGCATGGTGCTGAATATATAGATCATATAGGAAAAGGAGATGATCTCTTTCCAGTCGTATAGGTTTAATTTGGTGTCATCGATCTCTTCCTGTCCTAATTATATAGCCATCGATCCCCCTCGGCTCCTCACAATAATAGGGTTAAATTAATTATTAGGTTTTCATGAACCAGAAAAAATTCGTTAAAACTTCTATATATACATGAATCTATTTATTGACAAGCCCAACACATCAATTAATAAAACTTCTATATAATTTACCCAATGAAAATTAATAAATATGTGTATATATATGTGTGTGTGTGTGTGTGTAGGAGACGAAAGTGCATTGGAAAGTAAAAGGTGGAGAATCTCTAAATCGAGCACACGTGCATACGAGAAAGAGAATGTCTGGACACTAATTCAAGAAGTCATCAAAGTGGAAGCCGACAGCGGATCAAGGAATCATGATTTTTCTTATAATGGTCAGTGATAATTAATTAAGGAGTTGTCGTCCTATATATATATATATATATATATATGGTGCAGCCTTAACTACTTTATAATTATTTCTTGCTGTTGATCACCGGCGCCACATAACTTTCACATCAGGCAGCTAGAGTTCCATATATATATATATATATATATAGGCCAACAAATATCGACACAAATTCCATGCCAATTGGTTGCCGTTAACATGCTGAGCATCTCAAATATCTGAGAAAATATCTTAATTATTTTTTTTTTCTTAAATTTTCAGGGTTCAAACGTATTTATCATGAGTCAGAGTACTACTACTGAAGATATTCAAATTAAAATAAGCATGAGGTAAACGTCTCTCATAATTAATTTGCATTATTAACAGATTAGAGGTCTTCCAGTACTTCCAGCAAAGTAATAATTCAAAAATAAATAAACTTGGAAAAAAACAAAAAACAAAACAAAATCACAGAGCTCATGATGAGAAACATGCACGTGTTGGCTTTAACATGTCCATAATATATATATAAGCTTAGTGGAAGAAGCATTTTCTTTATAAAAACTCACTTATATAGATCGATGTTGCAGATCACTTGATATGAGTCTCTCATGATCATCACTATATTATAAAAACAATTAATTGACAAAACGAGAATTATAATGCTAAGCAAAGTGATCATCATTATGTAACTTTAAGATTCTATATTCATGCATTCCAATGAATGGCCGTGAGAAAGTTATACTTTGATCAGTTGGAACATAAAGTCACAGAAATGCTTGCTTTTCTTCCTAATTATAGAAAATATATTTATATATATATATAATCTCATGCTTGATCGTCGATCGCTAATTATTTTCTGATCTCTGCTATATTTCTTTGATAATATCTAACAAACATCTCCATGTGCTGCGAACCCTTGTTTTATAATCCTGTCGAAAGTTAAAGAATGCCACATGTGGGACCGTCACAAACAACTTAAATAGCAGTCTCTACTGGTAACATGACAAGCGTCAGTTAGCACATGAGAAGCTAGCTAGCTTGGTTCTTTCCTTTCCCCGGCCATGTCTGTTTCTTCTTAATTAGTTTAAGGAAACGGCCTCTCCTTTCCAAGTTCCAACCCTAGCCATGGAACACATGATGAGAACGATCATGATAACCTTTTTAATGGCTATCCTGATCCTCCACCAAAACTTGGGCTCGATAGCAGCGAGGCCGCCAATGATCAGTAGTACTACTACTACTACAATTCATCCACCAGCTGCAATTATTCCTAGAGGCTCCTTGACCAAGCCAAGAGTAGTACTACCAAGGCCTCCTTCCGCGTCTGATCATGGGTTTACTGTAAATCCATATAAGATGACCGATGCGGATGCCTTCCGACCGACGATCCCGGGTCCTAGCCCTGGTGTAGGCAACAGAAAAGGGCCACTGCATCTACGTACACCATAATGGGAAATTAGGAATCCCATATCACAGGCATTCGTGCGTATGCAATAAGATTTTCCTTGCGAAAGTTGTCTTTATCATCATTCTTGTACGTATAGATTAGACGCTGATTAATTAGGGTTTTCAAGCTGCATGCACATGATCTGCTTCCAATGTGAGATGCTAGCTCCATTATTATTAGGGCGAAGGTAGTAATTAAGTACGTACTAGACATGCATGATATATATGGTGTTCCCCTATTTGTGCAAGTACTCGAATTAGTGTTTTTTTTTTACATTGTTTTGTCATGTTTTGGTTTTTTAGATATATAGTTTTGGCAATGTTTGGTCTTTGTGCTTTAAGATCTTATATTGATTAATACTACTCTAAGTTCTCATTTTTCTGAAGGGCTATTAATTGCTGAAATGAATTAAGCTGCATGGCCCCAAAAGTGGGGTTGGGAATTAGCTAGCTCTAGTATGCATATATATATATATATATATAAAGTAAATCCCTGCATAAGGGTGGTCATGAGTGCCCTTGAAGAAAAAGATCGTCTCCGTTTCACTTGTCAAACGTTAACTTTACTTTTATATCTTGATAAATAAAATGAATAAAATATGTTAAAATAGAGAGAATCTTTATTCCCTTGAAGATTGCTGTGTGTGCGTGTGGTGTGGGTGTGTTTTACATGAGAGAGAGAGAGAGAGATCAGCGAGGGGGCCCGGGCCGGGGCCGGGGAGAGATAACATCGTCATATATATTCTGGTAATTGACAATATATATATATATATATATCTTTACGTCCTCAACCCATATATTATATCCCAAGTTGCAGGGTTTAAATGATATCATACTAATTTGATATGCAGTTCGTCCTTTTGCTTTGGGAGATCACGATCGATAAAATTAGAAGGGTCTTGCTGTTTGTTGCTTGATTATCACTTGGTGGGCACGTACATATATAAGTACTTTAACCTGTCATTTGCCACAATATATAATTGAAGAAATTATTTTAGGAACATGACTCTAATGATCATTCATGACCATCAGCTAGCTAGCCGGCGGCCTTGATCTTGAATGACACATTTGATTTGGGGTATATGTGAGCCGAAATCTCTTTTTCTCGATCTCTCTATAAAAGACGATCATTTATAAGGGCACTGGTCATGCCTTTTAATTTCCTTTATGATTAATTTTGCCAAGACCAGTGCTGCACCAATATTCTCTCTTTCTTTGACAAATTAAGGCTTATAATATATTCAAAAAAACATACAGATCATAAGCTGTAAAGTTCAGAGACTCGGACTGCAAGAAAGAGAAAAATGATTCTAATTTCTTCCAAAAAGTAGAGTGATTTTACACTGTTCTGTTTATATATAATATTATAACAAAAGCTATTCATGAAAACAGGAAAAAAAAAAAAAACATTACACGTGCATATATACTTAAATCAGAGAGAACTAAATAACTAAGCCCTTGATAATAGGCACGTGATTGATATACATCTAATACTCCCTCTCAAGATGGAGAATAAATTTTTAAGATTTTCATCTTGCGTAACAAAGCAGAAAAGGATTGAAAACCAAGTGGCTTGGTGAGAATGTTAGCCAACTGAATAGCATGAGTAACATGTAATGTCCGAATTAATCCAGCCTCAAGCTTCTCACGAATAAGATAACAATCAATTTCTATGTGTTTTGTGCGCTCATGAAAAACGGGATTTGTTACAATATGAAGTGCAGCCGTATTATCACTGAAAAGTAAATCAGCTTGTGGGTGAGAAATGGAAAAATCAGCAAGTAAAGAATGAAGCCAAGTAAGTTCACAAACTGTAGAGGCCATAACCCGATACTCAGTCTCTGCAAAAGATCTTGAGACAGTGGATTGCTTCTTAGATTTTCAAGACAACAAAGATGTACCAAGAAACACACAAAAATCAGTGATAGATTTCCTTCTATTAGAACAAGTTGCCCAGTCCAAATTAACAAAAACTTTGATATGAACTAAAGAATCTGATGGAAAAAATAAGCCTTGACCAGGTACAGATTTATTGTATCGTAGAATACGATGTGCAACATGAAGATGAGGAACACAAGGAAGTGCCATGATTTGACTTAAGGTATGAACTGAAAAAGTGAGATCTAGTCAAGTCAAACACAAGTGTAGTAGATGATCAATCAAACGTTGATAAGCACCAGGATCAAATAATAATTCATCCTCAGAATTATTCAGTTTCAATTGATGTTCCATAGGAAAATTGACAAGTTTAGCTCCAAAAAAGCCTGTATCTTTAAGAATGTCAAGGGCATATTTTCTTTAGCAAACGTAAATTCTTTTAGCTGAGTGAGCAACTTCAAAGCCTAAAAAAAAATTTAGAGGCCCCAAATTGTTGAGTTTAAACTGATTGTTGAGAAACTCTTTCACAATAGAAATTGCATGAGCATCATTACTGGCAATGACAATATCGTCAACATAGACAATGAGAGCAATGAAAAAAGAACCTTGAACCTGAGTAAACAAAGAATAGTCATTCTTAGATAGAACAAATCCATGTTCAACCAAGGTGGAGGGAAATTTAGCAAACCATTAGCAAGAGGCTTGCTTTAATCCATAAAGATATTTGTATAACTGACAAACCCTAGACTCCCCCTCATTGCCAAAACCAGGTGGAAGAGTCATATAAACCTCAACATCAAGATTACCATTCAAAAAATCATTATTAACATCTAATTAGTTCAAAGACCAACCCTTGACAGCAGCCAAAGCAAGTAAACATCGAATAGTCACCATTTTAGTCACAGGAGAAAAAGTCTCCAAGTAATCCAAACATTGGCGTTGCTTCCCAGCAGATAAATCAATAAGAGATCAAGTTTTATTCTCTTCTAAAGCTACAATTTCAATTGTCATTGCATCTCTCCAGTGACTATAATGCACATCTTGTTTAAAAGATGTAGGCTCAAATTGATCAGAAATAGATAAGGAAAAAGCTCAATGGGCAGCATATTGTTTAGAATATGAAAGTGTATGAGAAAGGTCATAAGGCTTACCTGCAGGAGGAGATATGACTGTAGGAGCTGAAACAAAACTATAATTATAATCATGCAAATAACTAGGTAATCGAGAAACATGAGTGGATCTTCTCAAAGGACAAGAAGGAACAGAAGCTAAATTAAAATCTGAAGGAAACTATGAAGAATTAGAAGTGGTAGAATCAGAGATTGCGAAAGGTAAAACAAATAGGAAACTTGTGAATCAAAAACAGGAGAATGCTTAGAAGTATGAAGATTAAAAGAATGGAATAGAATGGAATCGAAAAATAGATTCATGAAACAAAACGTCTCGTGAGACAAAGATGGAATTAGTATCAAGATCTAAAAGCTTGTAATCCTTGACACCATGAGGATAACCATGGAGAATACATTAACGAGATCTAAGATCAAATTTAGCTCGATTAGAAGAAAGGGTTGCAGCATAGCAAAGACAATCGAAAACTCTAAGATGAGTATACGAAGGGACAGCATGAAAAAGCATTTGGAAAGGAGTCTTATTGGAAAAAACAGGTGTAGGAAGCCTGTTAATGAGATGAATAGCAGTAAGTACACAATCTCCCTAGAAGAAAATAGGAAGATTAGCTTGGAGCTTGAGAGAACGAGCAACATTTAGAATATGCTGATGTTTATGTTCAACAATGGAATTATGTTGAGATGTTTGCACACAGCTATGCAGATGAACAACACCCTTAAGAGCAAAGAAATCTTTCAAAGAGAATTCTGCCCCATTGTATATCTGAATGGTTGTAATTCTAGTTTGAAATTGAGTTTCAACCAAAGAAAAAAAAAGAATGAATCAGTGGGCATGTTTCAGATTTATATTTCGTCAAATAAACCCAAGTATGCCTAAAATAGTCATCAACAATTGTCAAGAAATATTAGAATCCAACAATTGTCAACAATTGCCTAAATATCACAATGAACCAAATCAAAGATTGAATTAGTAACTTGAGTACTAGTAGAAAATGACAATTTCTTTTGTTTAGCAAGAGGACAAATTGAGCAATGATGTTGCTTATTACAAGAAGAAATTTCAGATACAACGTCATGAAGAACAGTCAATTTTGAAAATGAAGGGTGACCTAGACGATGATGCCAAAGATCAACAGAATTGTGAAAAATAGGAAAAACAATGAAAGATATAGCATAAATGAAAGACTTGTGATACACTAGCTACTGCAGAATGTAGAGCAACCATCTTTGATTTTATATTTCGAAGTGGATATCATTTAGTTCAGAGAGAAACAAACTTAACATATAAACCTTACAACAACAATAGTTAAGGCGCTACATTTGGGTTTATATTCTAAAAGAAATAGTCAAGTCTATAATTGGAGTCTAATGGAATCCTTATAAAGGCCAATACGAACCTCATACCAATGTAGGATTGAATCTCATACCAAGCTCTCATTCGCCACCTTCTTATAGACATAGGGTGTCACAATCTCGCCCACTTGAATACCTAATGTATCAATTGTCAAGTTATTTTGTTGTGGTACGTGTTAAGATATAAAATAAATAATAAAATTTATCTATTTTTATTAGCTTAATCTTTTAGAACAAGTTATGATTTCACATGGTATCAAAGCAAAGGTCATGAATTCAAATCTTGACTCTACATTGTACCCCATTTAATTAAATACTTCATGTGTTGGGCTCACTTATTGAAGAAGAATTTGGCCCACGCGTGAGAGTAAATGTTAAGATATAAAATAAATAATAAAATCTACCACTTCTCATCAATTAATTAAACTTTTGGTATAAGTGGTGACTCCACAATACGACTTAAATCACATACTTTTTTTTATTAGGATTGGCTTTATTTCCACATGTAATGAACCAACAATGCTCATGTCATATCCGAGCTAATATTCCAAAGGAACTAGTTAAGATTGCAATTAGAGCTCCATATAATTCTCCTAATATTCCAAAGGAACTAGTTAAGATTGCATTTAGAGCTCCATATAATTCTCCTAATTATCAAGAAAACTCTTGTCTCTCTGAGCCTTGTGAGATCTCATTCTTCAAACTCTCATGATCTACCACTTTTTCATATACAAAAGGTGTTACAATAATTCTCATTCAAGTATCTTATAAGCCCTTTTATTGTGATATGATTCAAATCTCATATCTATAGCTAGTTAGGATTGAATTTTACATCATTTATAACAACATAAGAAAAGTATAAGCCACATATGGGTTTATGCTCCAAATTTAAGTATTAATTGAAGTTATAGTTGGACTCTTTTAGAATCATTATCAAAGACCTTCTCCTCCATTGTGGGATGTGGAGGCACTCAATGCATGCTTATGATCAGACTCATTCACCTCTGTCATAGATCACAACTCACCCAATGTGGAGTTAGATTGTTATTACAATCTCCTCCACTTAAATGGTCTCTAGTGTTCTCAGCAAGGCCCACATTGCACTAAGTACCCCCAATGTCACATAATACTATGATATTGGATTTGAGGGAGAAATTCTTGGCCTTACAAAGATTCTAGAGAATTTCAAACGTGACATTGACTAATGTTTGGAGTATAAATTCACACGTAGCTTGAACTTTAATTGGGTCGTTACACTTTTCAAATGCGGACCCCATACATATAGAGATCATTATTATTGTGCCAGCTTTCTCTCCAAATTGGGATATTATTTTTTAAAGCTGGAAAGGATCTTAATCCCTAACCAACTAGTGTTCAAAGATTTGAAACTAATTAATGAATTATATATCAATAATGAAACAATGTACTCTTGTCTTACAAACTACTCAATCGGCATCTTATTATACCATAATAAGAGAAGAAAATTTTTTTTCATCAGCAACTATTTACCATCCTACACTCCATACCTTATGAAAAACACTTACATACCATATGAAAAACACATTCACATCCTATGAAAAAGCTACAGGTATGGGTGTGAAAGTAAATAGTAGTTGATGCATAATAAATCCTATAAGAGAATTGGGTTCATTGCATTTTTAACTAGTTTCTAATCAATGAGAATTGGGCTTATAATTAATTAATGAGAAATTATTTATACGAGTTCCAAATAAACAATTTTCATACAAGTCCTTGTGAAAAAATGGACCATATCTTAAAAAATTACAAATAAAAAAATATTATTTATTAGTGAGTCCCGCTTTTTTATAAAGAACTTATATGATATTTATTTATTTAAAATTTGTAACTAAAATTGCTCTTAATTAATTAGACGAACTACTACATTGTTTTGAAAGAATATTTCGAAAAAAAATTGATGGATGCAAGCCCAACTCAAAATGTAATATATAGGTTAAGATTTGATTTAACTTAACAAAAGTGAATAATGGGCTCGGAAGCCCAATCTATGAACCTAAAGCCCACTACAATAATCATTTTCTTAGTTTAGCAATCCTCTTCTCTTCCTTCTCACTCACACGCACCACCAAGTTACCAACTGCTAGCTATGGTGGCGGTCGTCACCACCGCTTCGAGCTTAGCGCTCCACCGGCCTTTGCTATCACCGCCCATCGCTGTAAATCCCATCCGAAACTCATCTTCCTTCTCTCCTAAAGCCTCTTTCTCCACCAATTTCCTCCCTCCCTTCTCCGGTGGCAGCGTCTCCGCCGACTTCTCGGGCCACAAGCTCCGTCCATCGTCTCTCAATCCGGCGTATTTTCCTCACTCCAAGGGCAAGCGAGGTGTTGTCACCATGGTATAACCCTCTACCCAATTCCTATGCATTTTTTGAATTGTTCTGCAAGGTTTCTTTGTTAACTTGTGATTTGGTTTGATTTTGAGTCTTTTCCTCGCTTCAGGGAGTATGCATTTCTCTCAATGGCTAGTCATATTTGTGTGTGTCAGTTAAATAGATTTTTCGAATGGTGGATTTTGATTAAAAGCTCGATTACGACGATAAGCAAAACAGCAAGTGTAATAAGAAAGGAAATTTAGTATAAAAATTAAAAATAATAAACAAACAATATAAAATCTGACTAAACCCCACCTACTAGTTTCTAGCTTTAGAATAGACGAAGTAGCAAGGAATGAACTGGTGTATATGAGTTGATGTTCATAAGCAAGTAAGCTGATGTTTATTTATTGTCTAACCATTAAGAGTTGTTAAGAGTTGCTATGAAGTATGAATGATGTATATGTGATACTCCTGTTTTATAAGCACCTATTAAAATCTTTCATTTCTTTGAATATATAACACCTGATTGTAAAACAACTATATGTGGTCTACCACCCCATTGTTATTTTCCTGGTTCTCTTAATTTGATTTTCCTGTGAGCAATATGAAGTTCTTTTACTTCATATTGAATTATTTATAATTCACAATAAGATATCAGATGCGTCATTCCCCTTCTCCTTATGTATTTGTGGACAGGTTATTCCATTTTCAAGGGGTAGTGCATGGGAGCAACCTCCTCCAGACTTGGCATCTTACTTGTACAAAAACAGGATTGTTTACTTGGGCATGTCTCTTGTTCCTTCCGTCACAGAATTGATACTGGCCGAATTTTTATACCTTCAGTATGAAGATGTTGACAAGCCTATCTATCTATACATAAACTCCACTGGAACAACCAAGGTCAATAATTTTCTTTAGTCTCTATAGTTTTGTTTCTGAAACTTTACTAGGACATTCTTTTTGTATGTCTAGTATGGATATATTATCATATATATAAATTGATTAACAAGTTTTGGAATTGAGCGTTTGATTCTTCCATGTAAAACATTATCCTTTCTATTGAGGCGGTAAAAATTTCTCAACATGCTGGAATGGAAGAAAGAGTCATTCCCGGCCCACTAAGATGACTTAGGCCTTGTTTGGTATCGTTTGGAGTCCCCGACAGTGTTCCAGTGTGACTGTATGGTAGTGATGCGTACGTCCATGGCAGTGAATGGAAAAAATAAGTGCAGAAAAATAAAAAGATGAACACATGGATTTGCGTGGTTCGGCATAATGCCTATGTCTACAGGCGTTTGGGGAGGAGAAATCCACTATAATATTCTTGTTACAGTCTCTCATATCTCACTGTACAATGGTGATGCTGAATACAAATTTACTGGAGAAGAGGCCTTCGTTGGAGCTCTCTTGTTTGAAGGAGCCATCGAAGAGGAAGAAAAAACACTGAAGAAAAAGAAAATCCAGCCCCCAGACGGAGAAGAGAGAGCCTCTATTTATCTTGATTGCATTTTCCTGCATGCGCCCCTTGTAGGTAAGGCCAAACCTTCTGACGGGGCCCCCTTGACAGTATACTACTTCTTGACAGCCCCATGTCCCTTGATGTCATCTACTGTCCCCTAGCCCTTACTTTTAGCACTCTCTGCATGCCTCCCTGCCCCCTTGTCCCCTACTGGGCTCAAGGCCAATATCTTTATCCCTTCACAATACAGTGGTGGCCGCCGGACTTGCAAGAAGACGGGTCCCTTGACTAAATAAGCCGAGTCCTTACACTCATAAGAAGATGAGTCCCTTGACTCGCTGCGGGATAAGGTCCCAAGTCCCCGGATTTGGCACCGACCCCCCGTCCAATAAAACCAAGTCCTTATACTCTTAAGGAGACGGATCTCTTGACTTGAGAAAAGTCCAGTACACTTGCAAGAAGACGGGTCCCTTGACTCGAGCCACAACTGCCTTGCACAGGTAACCTTCGGGAACGAGCCGACGGGCTCGGCAACCTCCTAAAGTGGACCCAAGGGGTTGACGGGCCTCTGACCACTTTGCATCGATTAACTCACACAAACTCCAATGCTAACAACAAGATAAAGGCCTCAAACCAACATACACTATACGAATAACAACAAACATATGAGCTTCGCACTCGCACCATACGCAGTCAAGCCAATCTCCTGCCACATCCAAGCTCCACGCTCGCACCATACGCGACCTGATCGAGTCCATCTCCCGCCTTAGGCGAGCTACGTGCTCGCACCGCACGTGGTTGAGTTCGTCTCCCGCTTTAGGTGAGATACATACTCGCATTCTACACAATCGAGCTCATCCCCACCCAACCTTAAGTTCAGATGTATTTACCGCTCGCATCAGAGGGCAAAAGAAACGAGGACTGGCATCCAGAACTAATTTCCCAAAAGTACTCAGATAAACCAATTCGGCTACATTTTTCTCTTTGAAGATTCTCAAGGTCTTCTTTTGGAAACAAATCGCCCTAGAATTGCAGGGTACTGTGAGGGGATAAAGATATTGGCCTTAGGCCCAGTAGGGGACAAAGGGGCAGGGAGGCATGCAGAGAGTAAGTAAGGGCTAGGGGACAGTAGGGGACAACAGGGGACATGGGGCTGTCAGAAAGTAGTGGGCTGTCAAGGGGGCGCGGTCAGAAGGTTTGGCCTTACCTGCAGGGGGCGCATGCAGGAAAATGCAATCAAGATAAATAGAGGCTCTGTCTTCTCCGTCTGGTGGCTGGATCTTCTTCTTCTTCAATGCTTCTTCTTCCTCTTCGACGACTCCTTCAAACAAGGAAGCTCCAATGAAGGCCTCTTCTCCAGTAAATTTGTATTCAGTACTTATAACAAAAAAAAAAAAA
>QEOT01122965.1:0-28967 GCA_003123785.1 Pterocarya stenoptera
ATGCATGATGGACGAGAAACACCTCTCTATGCTTTATGGCAGGGATCAACCGAGAGAAGCTTAGGACAGAAAGTACCTAGAGGTGGTGCATGAGACTGAAGGCTAGTATGTTAAGAGAAGAGTTGGTAAAAGAATACTTATTATTCTCATTGATCTCTATCAGAATATATACACATTCGTATGTGTCTTTACATGGAAAGAAGGTAAAAATAGTTTTACAAATAAATGAAATTTATACAAGGAAACATATATTCTGTAATGGTGAGATTGCTAGAATCATGGGATTGCTAGAATCATGAAATTTCTAGTCTATAATAGTCCCCCTCAAGTTGGCGCATGAAAATCTGTAATGCCCAACTTGCGAGATAAGTGATGAAAAAGATCAAATCCTAAGGCTTTGGTGAAGATATGGGCAATTTTCTCGGAAGATGGGAAATGAGCAGTGGTGAAGAGACCAGAAAGAAGCTTGTTGCGTACAATGTGGCAGTCAATCTCAATGTCTTTGGTACTCTCATGGAAAACTGGATTTTGACCAATGTGGAAAGCGGACTGATTGTCACAGTAGAGAGTCATAGGAGTCGTATGGGAGAGGCCGAGGTCATGGAGGAGCTGCTGTAACCAGACTAGTTCGCAGGTGGTGACAGCCATGGCATGATATTCAGCTTCTGTAGAGGAGCGAGCAACTGTAGTTTGTTTCTTAGTCTGCCAGGAAATGGGACTAGAACCAAGTGTGATGAAGAAGCCTGTGGTGGAGTGTCGAGTAGTAGGACAGCTAGCCCAATTAGAATCTGTATAAGCACTGACATGAAGATCATTAGAAGAGGGAAAGAAAATGCCTTGTCCTGGAGCGCCTTTAGTGTAGCAGAGAACATGAGTGGCGTCTGTCATGTGAGGAAGTCGGGGAGCATGCATAAATTGACTGAGAATGTTGACTGTAAAGACGATGTCGAGTCTGGTGATGGTGAGATAGATGAGTCGTCCAACTAATCATCGGTAAGGAGCGGGATCAGGAAGATGGTCACCATCAGTGTCGTTGAGCTTCAAATTTTGTTCCATGAAAAATGGAGCAGTGCGAGAGCCAAGTCAACCACTATCTGCAAGGATGTCCAGGGCATATTTGCGCTGATTAAGAAAAATGCCAAAAGAAGAGCGAGTGACTTCAAGTCCAAGGAAATATTTGAGAGGTCCGAGATACTTGGTTTTGAAGTGAGTTGAAATAACAGATTTGAAAAAAAATCACTTGAGAGAGATCATTGCCAACAACTAAGATGTCGTCCACATATACAAGGATAAGTGTAAGACTAGTAGGAGTAGTCAAGGTGAACAGAGAGTGGTTTGCCTGAGATTGAACAAAACCTGCATTAAGAAGAACAGAGGTTAGTTTGAAAAACCACTTGCGGGATGCTTGCTTGAGGCTATAGAGAGATTTCTGAAGATGGCAAACGCGAGTCTCCCCCTTAATACAGTATCTAGGTGGAGGAGTCATGTAAACTTCTTCATCAAGTTCGCCATGCAGGAAGGCATTGTGGACGTCCATTTGGTGAATGATCCAATTTTTTATGGCAGCAACAGCAAGTACACAACGAACTGTGGTCATTTTGGCTACCGAAGCAATGTTTCATGGTAGTCTATGCCTTCCACTTGAGTGTAGCCTTTGGCCACGAGTCCAGCCTTGTAGCGCTCAACAGTACCGTCAACTTGAAGTTTGGTCTTGGAAACCCATTTGCAACCAATGGGTTTCTTACCATTGGAAAGAGATTCGAGGGTCCAAGTGGAGTTTTCTTCAAGGGCACGGAGTTCAGAGGTCAAAGCTTCACGCCAGTGAGAGTGGCAATTGGCTTCTGAGTAACAGGTAGGTTCAACAAATGCAGTAAGGGCAGTTAAGAAAGAATAATGAGCAAGTGAAAAACGAGAGTAAGACAAAAAAGTAGATAAAGGATGAGAAGTACCTGAGGACTGTGCAATTGTTGAAGAAGCAATGGACTCTGTGGGTATGGTGGGGCAAACATAATCAAGAAGATATNTAGATTCAGGGGCAAGATCAGAATTTATGGCCGGTGATGAGGGAGGTGAGATAAGTTCCGAAATGGGTAAGGGAAGAATGGAGTTAGGGGAAGGTGGAGTGGCAATATGTTGGAAAAGAAATTGGTCTTCATGAAAGATGACATCACGCGAATAGAAAATGGTGTCGGTGTCAAGGTTATATAGTTTGTAAGTTTTGCGATTGCTAGGATAACCAATGAAGACACAATGGGATGCTCGGGGTGAGAATTTATCTCGATTAGCTGTGAGAGTCTGGGCATAGTATAGACAACCAAAAACACGTAGGTGGGTGTAAGTAGGTTGTGTGTTGAGAAGAAGTTGAAAAGGAGTTTTATTTTGGAGACTGGCTAGGGGTCCGATTGATGAAATAGGCAGTGGTAAGAATGCATTCGCTCCAAAATTTAAGTGGTAAATGGGCTTGGAAGCAAAGACTTCGTGCCACATTCAGAAGGTGCCTGTGTTTGCGCTCGGCAACACCATTTTGTTGAGGAGTGTCAACACAGGTATGTTCGTGAATGATGCCGTGGTTTTGGAAAATTTTTTGGAGATTACAAGACAAAAATTCTTGGCCATTGTCCGTGCGAACAAATTTGTCCATGAAATTGAATTGAGTTTTAACCAGAGCAACGAAGTGCATTAAAAGACTAAAAGTTTCTAATTTAAAACACATTAAATAAATCCATGTTGTGCATGAGAAATCATCAACGATAGTCAAAAAATAATGAGCGCCAGAAATAGAAGTAGTGGAATATCCACTCCAAATATCACAATAAAGTCGATTAAAAGGAATCGTACTTTTATTGGCATTAATTTGAAATGGTAAGCGAGTGTGTTTAGAACGAGTACAATGTCATAATGAGAAATAGTACAAGGACTTTAAAAAATAGAGGGAATAAAAAAGCTAGAAGGATGATCTAGATGTTGATGCCATAAGGTCTTATTATCATATTTGTGAGGGGAGAAGGCAACGGATTGTTGGGGACGAAAGATTTAGAGTCCATTGCAAGCTTCACCCGCTCCAATCAGCGTTGTCAATTGAGGATCCTAAAAAAAACATTAGATGATGAGAAAGTGACAACACAAGATAAGTGGCTAGTTATTTGAGGGATAGAAAGGAGATTATAATGAAAGGAAGGGACAAATAAGACATTAGATAACATGAGGGTTTCGGATAGAAGGATGGAGCCGACGCCTTCAACTGGGATGGTTTCTCCCATGGGCAAGCGGACCTACCGAGCCGTGGGTGGCTCACGGAGGTCCAAGAAAAGGGATCGGCAGTGGCTCATGTGATCACTAGCGCCACTGTGGATGATCCAGTCCTTCTGAGGGTCAAAAATGGGAGGGATTGTGGAGGAGTTACCTATGAAGTTGGCTCTCGAAGTAGGAGGATGAAGCAGAGTCATCAATTGCTGGTAGCTTTCTGGAGAGAGACCTGGTACTGGGCTTGAAGGGGAAGCAACAAAATTGGCAGCAGTAGGTGGTTTACCAAGTAAAGAGGTCACGGCTAGGAGGGAAGCCGATGATGAGCCAACAAGGGTTTCGGAGATGGCCTTCTTTCCCACATTCAGTACACTTGAGAGAGGGGTGATTGGAGTGTGAGGTCCGAGCGGCAAGGGCAAGTGTTTCGAATGGTAGATGAGGAACTTGAAGAAGACGTTGCTATTCCTCTTGGAAGAGAATGGAGAAGACTTTGTTGAAAGATGGAAGAGGATCGGTAGCAAGGATTTGAGTGCGAAGGGCAGCAAACGAATCATTGAGTCCTAGTAAAACTGAAAAACACGTTCGTCTTCGGCTCTTTTCTCCAGAGTTGTTTGATACTGTTGTAGTAGTCAGGTATGGAGCGTTGATTTTGATGAAGATTGGAGATCTCTCATTTAAGATGGAAGAGACGAGCATTGTTTCCGTGGGTCAAATGAGACTCGAGATCAAGCCAACCATCTCAAGGGTCATTGTGATAGTCCAACGAATTGGCTAGGGAGGGAGTGATGGTGTTGAGAATCCACGTTAGGACCATATCTTTGGTCCGACTCCATTGGGCATAATCAGGGGAGGTTTTGGCTGGGGCTGTGAGAGTACCATCAACAAAGGATAGCTCGTTTTTGGCATTGAGGGCACGGCGAAGAGCACGTTGCCATTTGGGAAAATTGTTGCCAGTGAGTAGGCCAGAAACAAGAACAAGACTGGGTGAATCAGATGGGTGGAGGAGATATGGGGAAAAGGGGTAGGAGGAGGAGGAGTATCGGAGGAAGCCATCTGCAAGAAAAGGTAATTTTTTTTTTTTTTTAGGATCTTGGTGGGCTGATACCATGTTAAGAGAAGAATTGGTAAAAGAATACTTATTATTCTCATTGATCTCTATCAGAATATAACACATTCGTATGTGACTTTACATGGAAAGAAAGTAAAAACAATTTTACAAATAAATGAAATTTATACAAGGAAACATATATTCTGTAATGGTGAGATTGCTAGAATTATGGGGTGAGATTGCTAGAATTATGGAATTTCTAGTCTGTAATACAATACGTGTATATATAGAGGAATGGATGACCAAAAGAAAACCCTAGAGATGAGAGAGTGACGTGCATTAAGGGGTATAAGGTGTATTTAAATATGTGATTGAGGACCAGACAAAAACAAAAAAAGAGATGTGCACGTGCATGGGAGTAGAGTCGTGCGAGGTGGGGAAAAATGATCATAAACTGACAGTTGGTTTTCATTGTTTAAAACAAAACGGGTGTTGTCCTTGGATTTTTGGGCGTACGAGTTTTGGGCTTTTTCTATGAGTTTTGGGCCTCGACTCGACTTTTAAAACAAAAAAAAAACCAACTTGTTAAAAAAATAATCTTAGCCCAAAAAGAGTTTATTATTATTATTTTTTAACCTAAATATCAAACTGTGGAAAATCATAATACACCAAAACAGAGATTTTAGGCCTGTAGTCTAAGCAAAAAAAAAAACTATTTGAAAACTCAAATGGGCTTTTCGCACATCAAAATTCAAATTGTTTTTAAAACAACTTGACACTGGACCCGAGTGTTACAGAGAGCATCTTTTTGTCAATGGTATTGATAAGGGTTATATTGATTGGGTCTTACATGGTGAGCCATATCCAATATTCAAGCCTCCGTATGAAGAAGAAGAAATCGATGAAGATGTACAAACAGAGGTTGGTGGTGATGATTATGATGAGGATATGGAGCAAATGCTGGCTGACTTTGGTGCAGACCTGTTTATGGATAAAGGTGCTACGGACACATCAACTGCAAATGATTCGGGGCATAACACTTTTGCATACTTGTGGAAGGATAGCTATATCCAAGATGTAGAAGACATAGTAAGTTGTCTTTTACAGTTAGACAACTTCACATAAAATCTATGCGTTGACTATCTATTAAGGGTGTCAATATATTACTTGAACTATTTAAAGAAGCACTTCCATCGGACAATATTTTACCTTGCAACTTCTATAAAGCTAAGCAATTGAAGTCCTCGTGCTGAGAAAATGTTAAAACAACAAATGTCAAACAACGTTTTGATGCACTTGGACTATTTCCTTTCCAATAAACTCCAAGGACTCCAAAAATCCATAAACATACTCTTAACATTTTTTATAATTCAATCCTAAGAAATACCATGCTGGGATAAACAAATCAAAGACCAAAGAATTCACAAAACAACACCCAACACAATTGGCTTGCACACTAACTTCACAACTAAGTACCACATGCTTTGATTTTACATGAAACCAGTAAATCTGAATTTTTCATAAAATAAGCCTCAAGAATTAAAATCATGTACCTCATTTAAAAATTCTAAAATTGATCTAAGCATTAAAACCTAAGATCAAATGGTAACATTCATAAAATCCCAAAACAAGCTTGTGAGCCTCAAGTTTGTGCTCCAGTTTCCAACTTTCTAAAATCATGCATAACTCTTTGTAAAGACTCTTAACATGCAATAAATTCAAATCTAACTTGAATGTTAACATGTTAAATCTACACTATAAAAATATTGAAACAATATTTTGCCAAAAACTTCATCAAATAAATCAAAATTTCACACAATATCCAGACTATCACCTAGTATGACCTTTCCGTGCTCAAACTAATGTTTCGCTAATGCAATCTCAATGAAAAATCACATAAAATATATCAATAGAAACTAAACTCAAAGGGAAACAATTTATATAAGTTAGTTTCATGAGAATCTACGTACAAAGGTTTCAAACAATTCAAGCAAGATCAACCAGAAACACTATATAAAACCTCCTCTCGAGTTTTCTCCAAAAAAGTGAAATGAAAGTAACAAAAACATGAAGGGGCTCGCTTGGACGACTTATATTGGACTAGAGGGCTGAGAGGAGATGTGAGGGTGGCCATTTGATGGTGGTTTTGTTAGCCAAAACCATATGCAAAACCATGGGTAACAACCCATGGTATTCATCCTTGGAAGGTGCTGAGTGATAGGGTTTATGGGGTGGCTTTTTGACCTCTCATCGGCTACTATTTAGGCGGAGAAGGGCCATGAAAGTATACCTAGGGTAGTGGGGGAAAGTTTTTCAAGAAGCCTTGCTTAGGTGGTGCTTTCAGTGGGCCTTAATTGTGGCGCCCCAGCCCCAGCTTGGGATTTGACGAAAACTGAAATGCAGGAACATGCAACACCAGAGTTACCTGCTCCTCGTACATAACAGATAAGATGCAATGCATCTACTAATAACTAACAATATGCAGTATATTGTAGCGGAAAGTCAACTTAAGTCAATTTAAATGAAACATTAGTCATGGTACCAAAAACATAAGATCCCAATACTGTTTCAAAAATTCATGAAAGACATCATAGTTGATATGAATTTCTTAGAATTCTCAAAACATTAAAAGCTAGACAGAAGGTCCTTTCCCAAAAGTGGAATGGGTCAAAATTAGGGTCTCATCCTCAAGCAGACTTAAGAATATTCCCCTAGACAGTCGAACTGCTATGTCCAAACCCAACTCTGTGGCTATTTCCTTAGCCTCTATAGCAGAGTTCTTAGCTTGTTCCAGATGTCTTGACACAAAACTCATATCTTGCTTACGCCTCAACATCTTTTGAGGGTCCAGTGTTGAAACTCCAGCATCGAACTCATTGATAGTAGCTACAATCCTTTTTTAAGTCGCTGAGCTGACACCTTAAGCAACTCTAGGGTAGATTGACAACAAGCCTCCAGAGTGAAATCGTCCTCTATTATTTCACAGATTCCATCCATAGTTAATGGTCTCGAGTACCTAGCACAACTTCTATCATTCAGAGTGAGGAATGATAGTGGGTAAATAAAATAGTGAGATTTTGAGAAATCTCATTAAGTAAACAAATAATATGCAACAGATATCATAAGCATAAGCAGCAAACTTAACAATGAATGCATGGACATGAACTTATACTTATGCACTTGACCTTTCAAAGACTTAGTATAAAAGCATGAAAATTCATAACTTTTTCTTTCATGAACATTCTTTCATTATTTCATACTTGTTCATTAACATACTTATGAGCTCGTGATGTTTCTTGACTTATAATATAACATTGGATACCTCACGGCTCCCCTATGCACCGTGTGTTTCCCATTAGTTATCGCATCAACCATTGGCCACTTTGACCAAGCTGACTACAGCTTGACTTTCATATATGGTAGCTCCCATTTCACCTTCATCGTAGGTGCACCCACTAGCTTTAGGTGTGATCCCGCTCCAATGCCCTTTTCTTTTAGGAACCATTCAAGATCCATCGATAGTATTTCGTCGACCCAGGGGTATCCCTCCATTTTAAATACTCTTGAGAGGACATTGGACTTCCACCAGGACATTCCCCCATCCCAACATTTGGGGTCGTGATAAAAACTTTACTTTTTAAAAAGACTATTTTCCTTTCAAAAGGGTTTTCATAATCCCAATGCATGTGACATGAGAATAAATCTTAGAACTTTCATGAGATGCATGAATTACCAAATGCTTTATCATAACCATGAGATGCCAAAATGCTTCATCATCATAAAATAAAACATCCATTCATGCAATACATATCCTGTTACAGCTTGAAAATATTAGAACATGTGAACATGTTCTTTTATAACAATTCAAGGCATTCATATCAATCAAAGGCATACATTCCAATAATAAACATGTAAGGGCCGAAACCTTCAAACCCTAATGTAACCAAAAATCATTCTTATTACATAATTCTCAAAGCACCAATAATCTCACTTCATTTATAAGGTTGGCCGAAAGCTTTGTGTAGGGAAACATGCATTCCAATCAATTTTTTCATGAACTTAGAATCTTCTAATGCATTGAGCAAAGTTTTTAACAAGGAAACCTCATGAGTGCCGAAGCATTTTCTTGTGAGTATGGGTGATCCTTTCATGATCTTAGTCCATGCCGAAATGGTGAATTAACAACATTCATGTTCAAACAACATAGAACATGCCAAAACCCTACATGACTTCTTACTGCATTTCCTTTCCACATTATACACATCTTCCATAACCCATTTCAATCATGCTTTAAAACAATCATATCAAGAGATATTCATAGCACATAGAAGAACAATAATATCATAAGAGACCACACAAAACCGAAACAAACAACAAGTTCACAAGCCATATAATAAAATATCCAAGTACAAGTTAGAGGTGTACTTACAAAAATCTGAAATATGTGTTTATAGCAAGCAAGCTGAAAATCATATGTAGTACTAGTTAGGATCATTACTCAAGAAAAACCTTAACCCATGTGTTCAAGTGTAGTGCTCCTTCATCTTTTCTTTCCAAGAAAACTCTAAGTTTTCGGACCCTTCCCTCTTCAATCCGAAACTTATCTTCAATAAAAATCCTAGCTACAACTCACTAGTGTCGTGACCCTCTTACCTCAAAACATCATGCTTTAAAACTTAAAACAAGTAGGGTTACATTTATCTTTCTTGAAGAAAACCCTAATCTAACCATATGAGTGTAGGCGTGGGTTCATGTGGAAGAACCTCTCAAAACACAAGCTAACTCCATCTAACTCAAGTGTGTGGATGTTAGAGCATAACTTCTAGATAAACTATGCTTAAACCGAAACTTCCCTTCCTTCATGAAGCCATGCTTGTGGTATGTGTAAAGTAAGGAAAAGTTAGCTTCTTACCTTCTTAGTTCCTCTTCTTGAAAGTATCCTCACTATCCTTAAGAGAATATTTGTGTGAGAAGAGAATATAGAAATGAGTATTTGGTTGGTGAGAAAATGATGAAAACTTTGGGAGGAAAAGAGTAGTGGCCGAAATCCTCAAGAGAAAACATAAAATGGCCAAAAGTTCTAGGGTTTTCGGTTTATCCCCTTTCATAGACACTCAAAGGCTTCTTGTATGAACCAAGCTCATGCATGGATGCCAAGTGGTGTGTAGCCTTATCACCTTTTTCTTCTAGTTCATCAATAGGTTGAGTTGGAAACGCTAAGACACCTCCTTGCATGTGGCGTCCTCTTCCTCCAAACCGAAATTAGCTTCCTCTTTTGCCCTTTCTGTTTATGTCTTTGTCCAATGTATCTTATGGCTAAAATGTCTTTTACTAAACTCAAATCTCCCTCCATCTCTTACAAGTGTGCATGTGTGCCAAGTGGCATGTGAAGAATGTGTGCAGGTGTGTGCATAAACATGGGCTATCGAACCCTACACTTCCCAAGGAGATCTTATTTTTCACCATACATTTGGACAAACATGTGACTAGTCCTTTTTGGCACAAAGAAATTTGCCCTAGCCGACCACGTCAAGGGGTTTCTTACAAAAAATATCCTTCTAAAAGCCCTTAGGCGTGCAGCCTCCTTCCAACCTTGATCTTGCCCTTTCCCAAGAAAACCTTTCTACCTACCTTCATGCATGGATGACACATGAGAAAAAGTAACCTTCTCTTCTCCATTGTTGCCGTCCATGGCCTCTTAGCCTTCCCAAGTTCCACTTTCCCATAATCCTAATCATTTCTTTCTAGGTTCCTTTCCCCATAATGACAAGTGTCAAAAGCTTTCTTTCATAACCAAAGATCGTCATGCATGCGTGACACATGACAAAAAGCGCTAGATCTTCCTATGGTAGGCGTGTAAGCCAAACCCTAGCTCCTTCTCACCTCTCTTCCCTTATTTCCATCTAGATTCATCGAGTCCTATACATAACCTCATTGGATGACAAATATCATGCATAAACCTCAAGTTGGGTGTGAGCACTAATTCCATTGGGCTTTAAAACCCTAATTTCCTACAAGGGCAAAAACTCTCATGGGCTTTTATAAAAATATATATACACAAAGCCTAGAAAGTCTTGGTCATCACATTAATAGGCTTAAATCGATTGGGCCTCACTTAGAGTTTAAAGAGGGTTTGGTTTGAAGTTTCGATTTATAACAAGCCCAAATCAAATTTTTTTTGGCCCAATGAAATTATGAAGGTATAAAAGAAAAATGAGGGTATAATTACTTGAATGTCAGTGGTTAATAGCATGTGAAAGTTATATAATCAAGTAATAAATCACTAAGCTAAAACTAGCCAAAAATAGGGTTTGGGAAACCTCAGGGTTCTTTCACCGAGGTTTCAGGATTTCGATTGGATTTCAAAAGTTTGGGGTTTCACTAGAGCTAAAGCTATCTTTGGTTTGGCACTAAAATGAATGGTTGGATGGAATAGTGTTTGGCTTAGGTGGCATGATCACAATGCTTGATTTTCTTTCATTTCATTCACATTTCCATCTCATAATTCTTCCTCAGGATTAATACTAGAAATGATGCCCAAAAAACTCTCGGAAGATGTTTAGAGATACAAAAAAAAAAAAAAAAAAACACTGAGATAGCTTCAAGAACATCAAACTTCACCACCTGCTAACAGCTCTCGAAAAAGCCCGAACCAGATCCATCAAGCCCTGGAGCACTATTAGACGGAATAGAAGATACTACATCAAAAGCTTCCTCCATAGAAGGAACTGAACAAAGTCGGCCACACTCTTCCTCCAAAATAATCGGAGAAATCAGATGGGAGAGATTAGACAACTCTCTAGATGATTCCCCTTGAAGAAAATTAGAGAAATAATCTACAGCACCTTGATGAATATGTTCCAGCGACTCAAAAATAGTCCCATTCAAAGACCTCATTTCTAGGACTCTTTTACGCCTTTTCTTAGCTAAGCATGCATGGAAAAATTTGGAGCTGCAATCTCTATCCACTTGCAATTTCAACTTAGCCATTTGAGCCAGCCTTATATCCTCTCTACGCCTCCAAGATGCCAATTCTGCCGAAGATCGTATAAGCTCCCTATCCGCCTCCTCATCCCAACCCATATGTAATCTGTTTTCAAGGGCCTGAATTTGATTTTCAAGCAAATCAATCTTCACATTTGTTCTGCCAAAAGCCACCCTATTCCATTGATCACGTAAAACCACCTTAGTTTTCTTAAGTTTAGCAACCATTTTAAAAAGACCCATGCCCGTCATTGGTTTAGACCAAACCTTCTGAACACAATCTAAAAACTCTGGATGATCAACCCACATTTGTTGAAATCAAAAAGGTGCCAGGCCATAAGAGAAAGGATCAGAATTAAATTCAATAGGCAATGGAGAGTGATCTGAGGTAGACCTCGGAAGATGCGAGCACATAGCATTAGGAAACGAAGACATCAAGGGAGCATCCAACAATGCCCGCTCTAGTTTTGCCCATGAACGAGCAAGACCAGACTGACAATTGCACTAGGTAAAGACGGTACGCTTCGTATTCATCTCAATCAAACCCCCTTGATATATGCAGTTATTAAAATCAGCCATTGCAGCTCTTGGTCTTGGTCTTCCACCCTTCTTTTAGAGTCATACCGAATGATATTAAAGTCCCCAACAAATAAGCAAGGTTTCGTACCCATACATTGGAAACTAAGATCTGCCCATAGTGCTTGTCGATCATACATATTGCATTTAGCGTAAATAAATGTACACAAAAACTGGGATAAACCCTCACCTATAGGTAGCGTCATAAATTGCATGCCCATACGAACAACCAGAACAACAATATCCCTATCCCAGAAAACCCAAATTTTTCCATTAGCAGCGTCATTAGAAGCAACATAATCCATAGGCAAAGAACTCATCAATCCTTGTGCTTTGTCAAAGCTCTGAAAAGGTTCAAACAATGCAACAATCTTTGTTTAAACTTAGCAATCAACTTCTTTAAACAACCTCTTGAAGTCCCAATTCCCCTAACATTCCATGCAAAGATAGGCCCAATCATTAAGACAAGGAAGAAAATCGGGCAAGGACCCGAGTTGAGCTCCTAATTTTCACAAACTGCTTTTTATTGTATTTTTTCTTCATCATCGTGCCCTCCATTTCCATGTGATAGTCATTATCCTGAGGAAGGACCTCAGAATTTGTTTCATGTTCTACCTCTGAAGAGCAATCATCTTCCAGCAAAAATTCATTCTCATTCGGCATTTCATTCTCCAAATTCAAGTGGTGATCATTCCCGACAATTAACAAACTCCTGTCATTCTCTTCCAGAGCACCAGAGTTATTCTCTACAAGAATTAAAGGATTACCATTTGATAACCCAGGTTGATCCGCAGGCACCAAATTATTACCATCTCCCTTTCTGAATTTTTTGCTGGAACAGGGGACGAAGAGCAGCTTAAGCCATTATCCTCAATTCTTCTTCCGTCAAATTCAATCTCTTTCATCTCAGAATGTTTCCCCGCGTCAATGCCATTTTGAATCACTTTCGGCGCCGCACCAACATTTTTACCACCAGTTTCCGATTGCACATTCTTTAGAACCCAAACTTTATCACCAGTCCCCTGACTTTTTCCAGGTCGACATGAATTGTTAGAAATATGACTTTGCATCCTACATTTGCAGTAAAACGCAGGAAGCACAATATCTTGTTTCCAACTAGATACCAACCCTGGAGCACCAATCCAAAAATGAGAGAAAGGGCTCCTTGGCTACATCCATTTCCACAGATAGTCTGGCACCATTAGTCCAAGTCGCAGAACGGGTGGGATTATCACGACGAATAAATCATCCTATGGGGGCCGTTAGAATCCTTAAGAATGACTCATGGTAAAAGTTGGGAGGCAAACCAGGCAGTGAAATCCACTAGGACGCACGAAGGCTCTTCATCCTCCTAAAAGTCAAGGATCCAATGAAAAGCACGGTAAAAACACCATTCACTTCACAAGATTCACATGACAGAGGTTTCACAAAATCAGATTCTGAAGAAAATAGAATAAACACGTTATGCGGACGCCTCATTGCAAAAACCACAGGAATAGCAGCCATAACCCCATCGACTATGAATAAAATCACGAATAGTGTCCAAAGAAGGGCGTTGGCGAAGGAACTTCTAGACCATGGAGAACCAAAACGGTTCTACAGAACGGCTGATCTCTTCCTTAGAAAACTGAAAAAACAACTCTCCATCCATGCACGAGGGGCTACAATCATCTTAGGGATTGGTTGAGGAACCACTGCAACGAGGTCAGCATAGGACTGCCGACCAGAGTTGCCATCCACGGCTGCCATGCGGCCTTACGTAAAGAAACCTAAAATTGGTTTTTGAGCACGTGTTTAAGTTGATGATACAAAGTGTTTTTGAGCACATGTTAATATTTGTTGATGAAATTGGTGTATATATAAAATTGATGATTTTGATATATTAAATTGGTGTTTTTGAGCACAAGTTAATACATGGAATTTGTATTAAGGATAGATCTTAGGTAGTGGGTGCTAATTGCAAAATATATATAAAAGAAGAATTAATTTTGGGCAAAAAAATTAATAATGATAAACAGTAGTATTTAATTATTATTTTGGCTCAAAAATGTATAATCTAATGTGTAAGTTTTTCTTGAATGGCAAAGGTAATCTCCAAAACATGTAATTTTACATTTGCATGTAGATAAACCAATGCCAATGTTCTTAGCAGGTGTGGATCACCAGCAATCAACCCTAACCTAATGTAAATATCTAAATAACTAAGGCATCATTTTGAATATTGAGATGCGATGAGAAATTTTTTAATAGTAATAAAATAGTATGTGAATAGTAGTAAAATAGTTTGAACTAAGATATTTTACAAAGTTTTGGAAAATGAGAAAAAAAAAGTTAAATAAAAAAATTATAAAGTTAAAGTACTGTTAGAATATAAGTTTTTAATATGGCTTTTGTTTTGAGATTTGAAAAAATTGAATTGTCTTTTGTATTTTATTTGGAAGTTTGAAAAAGTTGTAATGATTAGATCAAAAAATTGAAATTTTAAAATTAAAAAGTATTTGTCTTTGAGTGGTGATTGGGTGTTGACATGAGATGGTTTGAGGTCATCTCAACATCCAAACAAGTCCAATGTGTCAGTAGAGTTTGGATAATTTAGATTTATGGTGAATTATTTGACTTTGACCAATGCTAAATATAATTTTAAGATGTGCAAGTTTCGCATACTTTCCGTACTTCCTTTAAAAAAGAGTATGTTTACCATTAAAAAATTAGTTTTTTCATGTGGGTCTCATACTTACACACTTTTATTTTTAAATAATACCGAGACTTGCACAACCTAGGACTCCAAATATCATTTCTTATTAAACTCCAGGTTTCAAGTTGTTGTGCTGAAAATATTTGCAAGTGCACAGAATCGTAACAAGTAGTAAAGTGTTTTTAAACGATGTTGAACCCAAAGGAATTAATTATGCTATTGAGTATTAAAAGTTACTAAATTAATTACTATTTGGAAAACTAAAATTTGAAAAATAGTTTATCTAAATTAAACTAAAGAAAAATAGCATTAAAATTAAGATTTTGAAGATAATAAGAATAAATCTAGAGCATTTGATTTTACCTAGGAAATCCCACACAATTTATTCTTTCTTGTTATAGAATTTCAATTATCCCAAGTTGATGATAAAAATCCCTTAACTATTCAATATTTTCTCTCGAACAATACTAAAAATATCTCTAACTAATAACTTCATATCTCTATGTTAATTTACTAATTGGAGACTCATTAAGTTCTTTGGATTTTTCTTGAAAATCACATTAATCGTTGTAAAGTATCTTGACTTTCTTTCAACTAATGGTGCTTAATCCTAGAGCTCTAATCACAAATCACATTTCGGTCTCATTGCGATTCAAAAAATCGAACAATAATTAGCTAGAAAATTACAAACATTAAGAATAAGGAATAAACACTCAATCATGAAAATATTGAAAATAAAATAACTTTTGTGTTCAATGCTAGATTACATCAAAGCTCTTGAAAATAAAATTAGTTCATAATGAAATTGAAAAGAAAAACAATAAAACTAATGTTCTTCGTTGGACTCAGTTGATGAAGCATGCGCCTTTTTAGCCTCTGCCCTCCAGATCCACCTCCTCGAAAGAAACTTAAAGAATAATCTGTGGATTATTGGACTCTAAAACTCAGACACCCCAATTTATCCCACAAGACGAGATTAAATAAATGTCAAAACTCAAATCCGAAAACATGATAAATGCGGCTATAATCTAACCTAAAGATCTAGAAAATAGTTTCTAAAGATAAATGTTAACATAAAAGGAATTATCCCAAGAATAACAGAATTATCTAAAATGGAAATTTCGGTAATAGGCGGCTTGATGTACGGAGTTCAGGAGGATTTGGTGGTCAATAGATTGATTGCGGAACTCGGAATGGTCTCATTGGTAGATGCCTATGTGCAATGAATATAACTAGTTTCCTCACCTACCAAGAGAAAAGACTCCTGACCAGGATGATAGAACCCTCTTGCCAACCTACCGAGCAGTAAAGCTGCTTGCCTCTACTAGTTGCCCACGATGTCATTTAGGTTGGTCTTTTAAGTTAGTCGTTTAGACTAGTCACCCAATCTAACCGCTTGGAGCCTTGTCGCCAAGTCTTCTAGCCTACCAAGAGGAAAAACTATTCACCTACTTAGGGGTAGCTCTTCTTGCCTTTTCAGATCTCGTTGTCTCTCGTCGGTCTGGCTCCATAGTTTTTTCTTTTGTACCAAAATACTCTCATTTTGTACTAAATCTTCTCATTCATTCAAATCCAAGAAAATAAAGAAAAATATATAAAAAGAAAATAAAATCAATAGAATTTAAGCAAAACTAACACTTTTCATAAATAAAAAAGTAATGAAAATAACATAAAAATCACACTTATCAAATACTCCCAAACTTAAGCTTGTTCGCCCTCGAGCAAAGAAGGAAAAAAAGATAAGTAAAACAAGTATTGGTTTGATTCATAAAATTTATTGTCTCAAAGATTGTCTAAAATCTATAATTCAAAGGAATCATTCAAGATCAATCAAGTTCAAAAGTTAATTCAAAACTCAATTTCACAGCATTATTCATCCCCACATTCATACATACCCATTATTCTCACTTCATCATTAGCTTCCTGGATAGTTTTATGCAAACAAGGAAATAAATAATGGATCTCTAAAAACTCCATAGACTTGCTTTTCAATTCACTCTCCACTAATGTAGAACGAAAACTATCACCAGGGATCAATAGGTCTTTATTAAACTTGTAATGTAAGGTTAGGGTGGGGGTTACAAAGAAAATGTAGGATTCAAACAAAGCAAGAGAACTTAAGTTTGGACATCAACAGACAAATAGAGCATTCTCACTTCTAACATCTCTTCTCTATCATTGTAAACCTCTAAACATACATCTCTTTATTGTACTTTCAATTATCTCTCTCTTTACTCATTTATTCGGCAAGTCGGACATTTTCTTTTCTTTTCTTTTTTATTTATTTTATTTTTTATTTTTTATTTTTTTTCATGGAAATATTCGATACATTTTCGATTGCCTTTGTGGATGACTCTCATCGACATTTTCTTGTTAGCCACACAGTAGATGAGTTGATTTTTCACACCCCCAAACTTATGATTTTTATAATATGATTATAATCATCTTTACCTGTAGACCTTATACTTCTCTTGCCCTTCATGCTCTTGTGAGTCTATGACTTTGTGTAAACTTAGTTCTCTTGAAAGGTAAGGAAATTAGTGTTTAAGCTCAAATAGGGTAGGGAATATGAGATTTACAAGAAAGAAAAATATAAGACCAAAATATAATTCAATAAAGCTCAAAAGGGTGGCTAGGGATAAAGATAATAAATGGGTAAGCTTGAAAGGCTCAATCGGTCCAAATAATGCCTTAATCATTTTCCTATTGATATTCTATTCTGTCTAGGATTTGGCCTCAAGTGTAATTAAACAAGTTCTAGAGTAAGTTGAGACCATACAACTTCACAAAATTCACATAAAATTTCTTTAGGTACAAAAACGATTAATGATCATAGGAGGCATTCATTGAACATAGAAAATATCAAATTAAGTAAGATCAAGTAAAGAATTAACAACTAGACTTAAGCAATGAGAAGTTTTCCTAAAAATTTTAATCAATTTCAATCATATTCTTATCATAGGCTTTTTATTCATCAAACCATACAATTTTTATTATCATTATTATATATATATATGTATTTTAAAGAATAAAATAATATCATTTCCCCCAAACTTAAATATCACATTGTCCTCAATGGAAAAAAAGAAGAAAAACTAAAGCAAAGAATGAGAGAAGGTAAGAGATGCTCCCCTGATTTTTTTTTCCTGGTCTTCCAATTGAATATTTTTCTTGAAGGTGTAGCCGTGTCCAATGGAGATCTCCCCGGCCTCTTCGTTCCTTAAATTTGATGGAAGCGATTTGAGTTCAAGCTTGCGTAGTTCCTTAAGTGGTAGCTTTGAAAATTCAGCTCCATAAGTCTCGTCGACCATGACAACGTCTCGGTCACTTATTTGAAAACAAGAATGTACCTCGAAAGGAAATTCTATAGATTTAAATACGTCAAAAGTAACTTGCTCCTCGCTGACCCTCAAAATGAGTTTTCCTTGCTGGACATCAATTACAGTTCTCCTTGTCGCAAGGAAAGGTCAGCCCAATATCAAAGGGATCTCCTCATCCTCCTCCATATCGAGTAAAATGAAGTCGGCCGGGAAGATGAACTTATCAACTTTCATCAGTACGTCCTCAATGAGTCCTCTCGGGTATTTAGTAAATCTGTCTGCCAACTGTAGAGAGATGGTGGTCATAAAAGGAATTGGTGGATCATAAATTGAAGGAGAATAAGTTTCAGATATAAACTCCCTGGATTTCTTGGATTTTGCAACCCCTGTATTCTCTTTAGCCTTCTTAGTTTGCTGGTCGGTCGAATCCCACTCTGCTTCTTTCAACTTGTACTCGGTTTCCTTCTTTTCAGACTCCACATTTTCAACAGCTTCTACATCTCGCTCTATATTTCATGTCTGTGGCTGGTCATATGTCCGCCCACTTCTCAATATTATGGCTTTGACATGTTCGTCCAAATAGGTCATAATGTTGCTCAACAAAGTCTCTGCTGTCCTCTTGGTAAGCATGTTTGAGAGCTGACCGATTTGCGCCTCAAGATTGCGGATTGAAGCCGAGTTGTTTTGGATCACCATATTAGTTATTTGCATGTACTGCATAAACATATCCTTAAGCTGTGGAAACTGTTGAGGTGGTCTAGCCAGCCCTTGATTATTGTTCCATGAAAAGTTAAGGAGATTTCTCCATCCAAGATTGAACGTGTTTGAATAAGTATTATTTTGATGTTGGAAATTGGACCATAATGGGCTTGTTCATAACTCGGTTGGGCAAAAGGATTCCCGACTTGGCAATATACACTTGAATGATTTCCAGCGCAATGATCACAAACAATATTAGTTTGAATAGCATTAACGTTCATCTTACCTAGTTGTTGTGATAGATTTGTCATCTACTCCACTAATGTGGTCAGCTATATTAAATTTAGATGCGGCGACCTCTTTCTTCTTTTTGTTATTGATCCGACGTAAGATTCTTTCAATGTCGGGATCGAAAAGTGTATGCTCTAATGATTTAGATCAGGGCATGCACTTCTGATCCCTGAAAACAAAAACCCAAACTGAGATCTAATTTAAACCAAATATTTTTTAAAAAAAATAAAATCCAAAATAGTAAAAATCTAGCTAGTATCAATATCAACAACAAATAACTAATCCCTGGCAATGGCGCCAAAAACTTGTTGTGCTGAAACTTTCTGCAAGTGCACAGAATCGTAACAAGTAGTAAAGTATTTTTAAATAAAACGGATATCGAACCCATAAGGATTAATTATGCTATTGAGTATTGAAATTTACTCAATTAATTACTATTTGGAAAACTAAAATTTGAAGAATGGATTATGTAAATTAAACTAAAGAAAAATATCATTAAAATTAAGATTTTAAAAATAGTAAGAATAGATCTAAAGAGTTTGATGTCACCTAGCAAATCCCACAAAATTTATTCTTTCTTGTTATAGAATTTCAATTATCCCAAGTTGATGATAAAAATCCCTTAACTATTCAATATTTTCTCTCGAACAATACTAAAAATATTTCAAACTAATAACTCCATATCTTTATGTGAATTTACTAATTAGAGACTCATTAAGTTTTTTGGATTTTTCTTAAAAATCACACTAATCGTGGTAAAGCATCTCTACTTTCGCTCAACTAATGGTGCTTAATCCTAGAGCTCTAATCACAAATCACATCACGGTCTCATTGCGATTCAATATATCGAACAATAATTAGCTAGAAAATTGCAAACATTAAGAACAAGCAATAAACACCCAATCATGGAAATATTAAAAATAAAATAACTAAGAATATAAATTATGTGTTCAAAGGTCTAGAAAATAAAATTAGTTCACAATGAAATTGAAAAGAAAAACAATAAAACTAGTGTTCTTCATTAGAGTCGGTTGATGAAGCATGCGCCTCTCACTTTTGCCCTCCAAATCCGCCTCCGTGCAAGAAACTTAAAGAATAACCTCTGGACTATTGGACTCTAAAACTCAGACTCCCCTATTCATCCCACAAAACAAAATTAAATAGATGTCAAAACTCAAATCCGTAAACAAGATAAATGCGGCTATAATCTAGCCTAAAAATCTTGAAAATAGTTTCTAAAGATAAATCTTAACATAAAAAAAATTATCTCAAAAATAACGGAATTATCTAAAATGGAAAATTCAGTAATAGACAACTTGATTTACGGAGTTCGAGAGGATTTGGTGGTTAGCAGATTGATTGTAGAATTCGGAAGGGTCCTACCAGGTAAATGCCTATGTGCATTGATATAACTGGTCTCCTCGTCTACCGAGAGAAAAGACTCACGATCGGGATGATAGAATCCGCTCGCCAACCTATGGGGTGGTAAAGCTGCTCACCTTTACTAGTTGTTGCTCATGATGTTTAGGTTGGTTTTTTAAATTAGTTATTCAGACTGGTCGCCTAATCTAACGGGCCAAAGCCTTGTCGCCAAGTCTTCTCACCTATCGAGAGGAAAGACTATTCACCTACTGAGGGGTAAGTCTTCTTGCCTTTTCAGATGTCATTGTCTCTCGTCGGTCTGGCTCCATAGTCTCTTCTTTTGTACCAAAGTGCTCTCTTTTTGCACGAAATCTTCTCATTCTTTCAAGTCCAAGAAAATAAAGAAAAATATATAGAAATAAATAAAATCAATAGAATTAAATGAAAACTGACACTTTTCATAAATAAAATAGTAATAAAAATCACACTTATGACAAGCATCATATAAATTATATATCTACATATGGATTTGATGATAACAAACAAGTTCCAATATAAAGAAGTTTCAAGCTCAAGTTATCCACTTAATGGAGCCAAGCACTATAACAAATCAAGCATGAGCAAGAAATGGAACAAGCATACAAAACTCTTAGAGTGATTTTGTACAGCTCTTTCAAAATTCGAAAAAATGATTAAGGTTCAAAAAGAATCTTTTCTCATAAAGTATCAATTTGTATTTTTCACATGTGCATGATATATTTGAAAATTGAAAATTTGAATTTTTTAAAGACGATTGATTGTCATCTTTCACATTTGCATGACATGATTGAAAGTTTGAATTTTAAAAATGTGAAAGATAATTGATTGTCATCTCTCCTATATGAATGATATGTTTAAAAATGTGCAAAAGTGATTAATGCTCTTTTTGATATATCAAAAGGTAATTACTTTTGTTTGAAAATTTTGAAAAGTGATTGATGCTCTTTTTGATATATGTAAAATGTAGAAGATTTGGTTTGAAAAATTGAAAAGTGAATGATGTTGTCTTTGACAATTACAAAAAGGAGAAAATTTTATTTGAAATCTTTGACAAATGATTGATGCTCCCTTTTTATATTGAATATTTTGAGATTTGAAAATAAAGTCTCATATGTCTATAAATAGTTTATTTGATTATAACACAACACATCAACTACAAGATTTATAACATTCATTCATCAAAAGCTTTCAATCTCTTTACTCTAAGCATTAAGCCTTAACATTTGTTCATTTTGAAAGAGATGTATTTGCTTTGTATTGTTTTCATTTCTCTCATTAAGGAGTGTACTCTGATAACCTACCCACATTAGCTCTTGTATAAACAGTAAAAGCGTGTATAATCCTTATGAGTGTAGTAGGAGTTCTACAAGGGGAATAGTGAAATCATCACTCGTAAGGTGATTGTAAGCATAGAGATGTTCTACATAGATTCTTTGAAGCGCTATTGCTCAAATGTGTAATAGATTTCTATCTCCACCTGAAGGAGGTTGAATAGTGAATTTGAAAACTCTCAAGAGCTAGCTTGAAGTGTGGACGTAAGGAATATGACTGAATCTCATTAAAATACTATTTGCATATCTCTCACCCTTGCTCTTTTTATTTACTATTGCTTAGTATTTTATTCATATTTTACATTGTATAGTTGATTTATAATTGTTAATTTATAAAACAGCTCAATTCGCCCCCTTCTCTCGGGCTAGTCATCTAGGTAAATTTGGTATCAGAGCAAGGTTTTTTTTTTTTTTTTTTTAAGATTAATTATCTTTTGAGTTAAAGATATTATAGTTAACATTTCAGCTACCTTTGCTGAAGGTCAATCCCTTGGTTAGCCTTTACTATTTTGTAGAGACAATTAATACATTCTGGAAAGCTAGAATGAGAATATTCCTTTAGGCTCATGGTCTAAAAATTTGGAGAAGTGTTGTAAAACGACTTTATATCCCAACAAAAGTTGTTGATGGAGTAAAGGTCATAAATGAGAAGAAGAGTTGGGTCATGAAGATTAGAAATCTCTAATATTAGATGCAATTGCTACAAATTTGTTATATTATGCTCTTGATGGGAATGAGTCTAATAGAGTAATGTCCTCTACTAAAGAAGATCGAAAACAAGGGCAAGAAAGCAATCAAAGCCACATTGCATAATGATTTAAGTATCTCAGACAGCGAAACAAGTAATGAAGAAACGATAAATCTTTGTCCTCTAGCTAAAGATGACCTTGAGATAACATTGCTTGACAACATTTCAATTAAAAATCCTTCATATGAGGAATTGCATAATTCTTTTGAAGAGTTGTATGAGGAATTTGAGAAATTGGATATCAAATATATTTCTTTAAAAAAGAAAAATTATTCTTTAACAAACGAAATTAATATTTTAATAAAGAAAACATTGTTTCAAAAAATGAAAAATTATGAGCTGAAGAAGAAAGTGACAGATTTAGAAAAGATTGTTGAAAACTTTACTAATGGAAAAGCAATTTTGAAAACTTGTTGGTAGTCAAATATGTGTTTTGACAAGGCAAGTTTTGGATATATGCTAAAAGATGTGCTAAAGAAGAATTTTTATTTTTCAAAGAAATATATTTGATACCCAATTTCTCAAGTTCCTCATATAACTCTTCAAAAGAATTTTGTAATTCCTCATATGAAGAGTTTTCAATTGAAATGTTATCAAGAGGTGATACCTCAAGGTCATTTCTAACCATAAGATAAAGATTTGCCCTTTTTTCATTACTTGTTTCACTACTTGAGCTACTTAAGTCATCATCCTATGTGGCTTTCATTACTTTATTGCCCTTATTCAGATTTTTTTTAATATGCATAATGTGCAGGGAATGCTTGATCTTTTGACAAAAAAGACATTAATGAATCGCCGAAGATACTATTTGGGAGAAGGAAATCAGAGAACCACGCCGTATTAAATGATTATGACACAGAACAATATGAAGAACTCGGACTCTATGGGAGTAGGCATGATCTGTCCCCCCAGACTTATAGTATAAATAGCAGATTCCAGGTAAGAGGATACTCTCTCAGATCCCTATACTCCTTTACTTATTTACAAACTTTCAAAAATATTTACTATCTTTGGCATGAAAGACTTTTTTATCCCAAAGTCACCCTCTCCTAGTTGAACTTTTCACCGTCTTTTGCAAGCCTATTTCTAAATATCTGAGTTGTCGAAATTTGACTTAAAGATATGCAAAACAAAACATTAACATATAGATTGGGTATTCTTTCTGGATCTAAATCATGGATTGTATCAAAAGTTGACTAACTATTTCTTTTTAGTAAAATTAGATAACTATTTTTTTTTTAGTAAAATTAGATAAAGAATGTAAATATCGTACCCTCATTTAAAAAAGAAAATGAATCAATTATTAAAAAATTAAAAAAAAAATTATACATGTTCTATAGTTATTTATTTTGGAGTGTGTAACTGTACAACCTATTGTATCTGTGATTGCTTTTTCTGTCGGCCCATAGCTCCGTGCGCAGATTTCCTACCGGCAAGTTGGAGCAAGCCAAGTTCCAACCCCTTGCCCTGTTGCTGTAAAACCCCGTAGCATCCTCTCGACATTCTATCCCCTGCTCGGGGCTCCAATTTTGCTTTATGGAGACGGGAACCAAGGACTCCGACTCGGGCTCGGATAACACGAAGGGTGCTATGACCATCGAAGGGTATCCGGTGAAGGGTCTGTCAATTGCAGGCCACGAAACCTGCGTAATGTTCCCCACTCTCAAATTGGCCTTCGATATCGGCCGTTTCCCCCAGCAAGCTATAAGCCACGACTTCCTCTGCATCTCCCACGCCCACATGGACCACATTGTGAGTCCCTTTTGTGCTTTCTTTACTGCTTCAACTTTTTTCTTGGTTGCTCTTGAAATTGGAACCGTATCGTTTACGTTTTATTTTGTTGTCTACACTTTTAATTCGGGGTTTTCTATCTACCTGATGTTATTATTTATCTTGATGTTTTTGGAGCTTTTTATTTTGTGGTTTGGACCTCTGATAATTTAGAGTGGTTACATAGTAAATACTATGTACGTATTGACGTTATTTGTGTTTTTTTCTTGGTTATTCTACGTCCCCATTGTAAATAAGAATAGCGAACCAAAGAGTGTGATGGTATGGAATGTTGGGTTGGATTTTGAGCTTAAGCATTGTTTTGGTACTGTCTTTTAAATGAATTGGGAATTAAGATTTTAAGGATTATTCTGTATTTGAGGTTTAACTGCAAGATTTCTAAGAGCTGGGAACTTTGTCTAATTTAAAAGGCCTAAGCATTTTTTTTTCATTCCACGCTCTGTGATTCAGCCATATGTTCTATTTCATCCTAGATGTTGAGGCTGGGCAAAAGCAAACAAGTGGTAGACTGATCGTTCCCCTCCATATACCTCTGTTCAAGAGATCATGTTAATATTTCTTAGAAGAGATCATGTTAAAGTTTTCATACATGTTGAAAACTTTCTTCTGTAGAGTTTGTTCTTTAATCTAATAATACTCTGTTAAAGTCAGATTTGAAGTAAAATTTATCTCGATCTAATCTTTTATTCCTATCCTCAGCTAGTGTCTAAATGGTTTTACTTGGAATTCAAATGAAGAATCGATTTTCAGATGTTTGTAGAAGACAGTTTTTTTTTTTTTTTTTGTGAAGTGCGTCTTTGATGAACCTTTCAAGCATAATCTCTTTTTTTTTTTTTTTCGATGTCGGGGAACCTCTCCAAGGCAAGGCCCTTTGGACCCACCCCTGCTAAGTAAACCCTGGTCCCATGCACCACACCCTCGGAAGTTTCTCTACACGGAATTGGTTAAGTTGCTGACTTTTCACCAGGGAGTGTAGCCCCTAGAGATTGTTTGAATCCAGGGGGATTTGAACCTTAGACCTGGGGGAGCATACCCCAAGCCCAAGGCCTTTACCACTTGAGCCAACCCCTAGGGCTTTTTCAAGCATAATCTGATGTTAGGGCATGGTATTTACATGTCCATCAATGCAAACAATTATCAATTCTTTAGGAAAACTATCAAATTCTCAATGTTACAGCTAAAATATCAAACGATGCAAACCTCCCTTCTTCCATTCAGATAGAAAGAAAATCCAGAAAAAAGGTGTTTGTCCTATCTTCTTGGTATTTTATTGAGCTTTCCATGTTAGAAATTGAAATTTTTTTTTCTCTTGGTTAGTTTGGATCGCACATGGAGTTTTATTTATTTTTTTAATATTCTTGATCTGTATAATTGCCTTTATTGATATTACTTAGAGTTCTACTCATGATTTCATAAATTTACAGGGAGGACTTCCCATGTATGTTGCAACTCGTGGCTTATTCAGCATGAAGCCACCTACAATCATTGTACCAAAATGTATAAAGAAAGATGTCGAACAACTCTTTGAAGTGCACAGAAGAATGGACCAATCAGAGTTGAAGCATAATCTGATTGGCTTGGATGTTGGTAATAGTTGATCTTCAAATAAATTGTCTCTCCAACTGAGATTTTGGTATCGTCTGCTCTCTTCTCCTCAAATAATTGTAAGTCATGTTCATAATGTTTTTGCAGGAGAAGAATTTTACTTGAGAAAAGACCTCAAAGTAAGAGCTTTCCAGACTTACCATGCCATACCTAGCCAGGTATCCTAATTACTTAATAATTATTTTCTGTAGGTGCTAACTTGTTGGTATATACTTGAGCTATCCTAATTTAATGACTTTGAATGCTCATGGTAGGGTTATGTAGTTTACTCTATAAGACAGAAACTTAAGCAGGAGTACGTTGGCCTTTCTGGGAATGAGATTAAAAATTTGAAGTCATCAGGTGTGGAGGTCTGTCTTGGCAGTTGCCTTCATAAACTCTTATCAATAATATCTGATTGGTAATTTGCTGCCTTTACTTTTTGATAATTTTTATATTGCAATTTTATATTACTTTTCCAGCACTTCTTTATTGCAATGTTGTTCTTTTCTGCTGTTAGTTCGATGAGGAGAGAACTAGAAGCAGGATGTGGGAAACCGATCTTGGCGGGAAGATCTTCCCTGTTATGGATGAACACTTTTCTTGTTAAAATTATTTGATATGAAAATAAGCTTAGATTTTATTTTATTTATTGTGTTAAGTAAAATTAGCGCAGAGTTTTGAGGCCATAATTTGAGTATGTGGAGATATGTTGCTCACTTTTGCAACATTGAGGAGAAATATTGTTGGGAAAAAGTTCTTGCAAATATATTGAAACTTTATGACATGGCTGATCGATGCTTGCATTAGAAAGCTCTACTTTTTACCCAAGATCTTGTTTGGTGCCTGTTGTTCTCTTTAATTCTCTAATCCTCAGAAGGTTTTTACGTTTGGTTTTCTGGAAACATAGCCTTCATTGAATTTCAAATCTAAATCTCCCTTTCTTCCCACTTTTGTAACATATATTTATGAATGCTGGGATTGCTTTTTCAGATTACATACACTATAACATCACCAGAAATTGCTNACCCACCCACAGCCATTCCCCCACATACTTGCATGAAGAGTAATTATATAAATGAACTTACAGTGATCAAAGGACACATGGTAAATATTGAAGACTGTTTGTGATTTGGCTTTTTGGCCTTTCTCCTGATGGTTATACAGAAGATGGTTTTTCTTTGACATTTTAGTAAATGAAGCTGGCTTAATCAGAATATTTTTAATTTATTGCTCCACTTGAACTTTACACTCAAAAGTAACTCCAGTAACACTTGTCATGGGGGGAAAACCAGAGAGAAGTCTGTCACAATCTTGCTATTTGTTTATGGAGTGTGGAGTAATGTGAAATGTGGTCTGTGTGTGTATGTTTGTGTTAAACTAAGAGAACCTTCAATAATTGTTTTGTGGCAGCTTGCAATTTAATCTACTGCGGTACAATTCTAGTTCATTAACGAGTGGTCAAATTGTAATTGATCACTGTTCTCTGTTATGCATGCTTGTGTTAGATCATGTGGATCAAGTACAAGGAAGTTTCTTACTCAAAATCATCTCTTTTTTTCTCCCATTTCTTTGGTCTTAAATGTTGACGGTTCATGCAATTTGGCTACATGTGTTCTTCAGATGGCTACCCTTTGCTTCATAGCCTCTGCTGGTGCAGACACCTGTTCAATTATAGTATCTTTCATACACTTCCTATTTGTTGTATATCGCTTGGACATGCATTCATGTGCGCATACCCACAATTGCAGTTAGTCATACTAACTGTCTACATGGGTTGTATGGCTCAAAAGTCATTATAGTATCTATGATGGTTTGTGCTGTGGGTTAGGATTTTATGTATTATCAATATATTATACTTGCCACGTGTTGTTTACTGCAGAGCACCTTTCTTGATAACTCTGTTTCAGTGGAGGATGCGAGAATCTATGGACACACTCATCTATCTGAGGTTGAGTCTCCAAACTTTTGTAATTTGAAACTACCATGCTCCATGCCTCAATGACCTCTTGCTTGTATGATGCATCTTTCCGAGTCTCTTACTCTTTGTTTAATTTTGCGGGGGAGCTTCTACCAGATAATAAGTCATGCTGAGAGGTTTGAGAACAAGGCAATCCTTCTCATACACTTTTCAGCTCGCTATAGACTTGAGGTATTTTTGTACTAACTGCCATCGTGATTTATCATTGCTGTTTGCAAGATATTATGACTGCTCGTGATTTATTATTTCTGTTACCAAGATATTATGCCTTCTCTCTGATAAATTCTCCACTACCAAACAATGAATAGAAAGTTCACTTGTAGGTTTCTGCTATGCATATCATACCAAATTGGCTCAAAAGAATTGTCATCCTTATTTATTCTGCTATTGACTCATCACAAATTTAAAAATTTTATAAGAGCAGGATGAGAGGCAAATTTTATATAATGGTTTATTGTCTAATGTCGTTTTCTCCTTTTGTACTACTCCCACCAATGGTANTATTTATGTATGCTACAAGATGGTTGTCCCAATCTAGTGCTATGTGATAATTTCAACTGGTTTGAAGTGTTGGGAGCTTGATGCTTTCCTTGTCAGGTTTATACTGCTGCCTCTTGCATTCCCGAGTCAGTCTTCACCCTCCATAGATCTCGGCTCCTTACAAAACTCCGGAATGAAATAGCAGCTCAGAAAACTTTTCTTTTTTACTTAAAAAATAAAACTTTTCATCCCACACCAACCCCACACAGTTGATAATACCTTCAATCTAACTTTGATGATGCAGAAGAACACACTGTTTGAGGAAACCTCTCATACTTCTTCAACCATAACCCTTTTACTACCCATTTACTAATTATAGTGTATTAATTTTTTTCTAGTATTTTTTTAACATCCTTAATCATTAAGAAAAAATTAAAAATATATATAATTTTACTAATAGTCAGTTCTTTAATCATTAAGTAAATAAAAAAATAACAAAAAATCAAATACAAAAAAAGTAATAAATGAGTGGAAGGAGGGTAATAATTCTATCAGTTACCTTTCCAAATTCGTCAAATCAATAATCTTTTTAGCAACCAATAGAGGATGCGCAACAAGCCCATCAACAAATTCCCAAGTCTCCAAAACCAAAGAACCTGGCTTCTCAATCAAGGCTCCCCATTTTCAGACGAATCAATCCAATGGAAACTCCAGCTTTGTCTCTGAATTTCCAAAATCTAAATAATCTATCCTCAGAAGTTGTTCTCGTTCCAAGAACATGTCGAATAGTAACAC
>QEOT01122965.1:30060-41575 GCA_003123785.1 Pterocarya stenoptera
AAGTAAGTGTATGATTGCGGACCGGTTAACTTTTAGTCTGCGTTTAGATGTTGAGCTGAGTTAAGTTCTCTATGAATAGTAGTGAATTGAGATGGTAAAGTGGGTTTTGTGGGACCCACTTAAAATGAGTTAGATATGTTTCAATATTAAGATCAGTTTAGATGTATTTATAAGAAATTGAAAAAGGTTGCGAGTCTCACGTGTAAAAAAAATTTGAATTGAAATGATTTTAGTGATTTGAGAGTTGGGTATTTGGATGTTAGAAGAGGTCTAAATCTGAAACTCAGCTGAACTGAATACAGTTTAACAACCAAACCAGCCTTAATCTCTCTTTATAGTAATAAAAGAGATAACTGGTGACATGTTGAGTTTCTACCTACAGAAAAACAGTCTTTTGTAAAAATAGAGAAAGGGGAAGAAGTGGATATCACACCTTTGAGTTTGTAATATCAGAAGATATGATCCAGTTTGGATTACAGAGCTGAGAGGCAATGAATATACAGATTGCAATCTCTTGTGCCACCCACTAAGCCTGACCTTTTATGGCTTTCATAAAAGATAATGTCAAGCACACGGTTAGTAAATTTGGGACTAGGGAGGGGATCAGCTTCCCATTTAACTAGGCATAAAATTAAGGATGCCAAAATATCCTCGTAATGCGAATGACGAAATATATAATTTGGGGCAAAGAACATATTCATTATTCACAGTGCGTAGTACAAATATGTGCTTATTGTGCCAATGACGAGAGATTTGGATACTAACAGATATATATTCCACAAATTAAGACAAAGAAAACGATCATTCGCCATCAAAATCTGTTCAAATTATAGCACTTCATGTGAAGGGAGAGAAACTTCTTCTCACATCATACACATCACCTACCATTTTCATATAGCACGAAATCATTTGCTCCACATTTTGGACTAATGTTATCTGAGCAATCAAGATATCCATGCTGACAATGAAGGGAGAAAAAGGGGCCGAACAAAGATAAAACAATGTTCGGTGTGCAACGATGAGAGAATTGGATGCGAAGAAATATTCCGCGAAAGAAAAAGAGAACGATTATTTCCCATCAAAAACAGTTCAAATCATAGCAATTAGCACGACATGTAGAAGAGAAAGGGAGAGACAGAGAGGCCTTACCTAAGTAATTTTAACATCAAACATATTTCTCTGTTTATAGTTTGATAAAGAATCTGGTCTGACTATAAAAGAATGATCACTCTAATAACTTTACCTATGAGTGGCTCCCGATGGCTAGAGTCACAATTATGTTGTAGATAAGAATCATTAACTCTCTTGGTAGTTAAATAGACTTCTGACCATCATGAAATCTAGAGGTATTTGTGTCCCATTTTAACTCATTAATTAAGAGATATTTGAACTAGTATAAACCTATAGGGATATGGGTCTATGGAACATTGAGTTTTTAATAAAACTTTAATATTCTCTCACTTGGTCCATACGCCCATAAAATAACATTTTCCGTTCATGAGTTTATTATAAGAAATTAAACATACTGTACAAGTTCATTTTCAGAAAACTTTCCTAGTTCAAAATACATTACATGAGTTCCGTAGTATCAATGCTAGATCAACTACCAATGCGAATTATGGCAGTCCTCAATTATATAACCAACAAAATTCCTTTCATGTACTACAACACTTATAACTTAATTTAATATGATATTTAATATGGACAATTAAGGCTAATACTATAATTCTGGAAAGGGGAAAGCCAAGACAGCCTGACGGGAACAATTTGGCTCCAACAAAGTGGATGCATCAGAGATCCAGATCAGCGTGGAAATGTGGGACAATGCACCAATAGACATGCCCCTACTCAGAAAATCCATGGGGAATCATGCCACATTAAATGATCAAACCAGGGGTCAGTGTGGTAGGTACGTGACTGATTGGGACAACAGTGAAAGCCCAGTCGCATTAAATGACCTGATACAAGATCACAAACTTGAAAACCCGGGTAAAGATCCTATCCCTGACAAGGTGTCTAGAGAGCCCACAACTCACCGCTTGCCTTGAGGGATATGACTCAAGGTACCANAATCACAGCGGATAGAAGGGTGAAAACAAAACTTCTGCCATAATTGCTAAAACATCCCAATTTCATTAGAAATCATCAAGTTTAAAATACCAACATAGCAAAGACTTAAGTAAAAAGTTAAAGCGTTCTCTTCATGCGATCTAAGACATGAAGAACAGGGCTACAAACATGATAATCAAATGTAGTCTCTTCTCAAGGTCAGGTTTCTCCTCAATCAGTCGGATCCAATGCTCCATCTAATTTGTCCTCCTCTTATCCTAACACAAGTTACAACTTCTATCATCCCGAGCGGAATGATAGTGGATCCACAAGAGGTGAGATTTTCATGAAATTTCAGTAAGTTAACAACCAACTTGCACAAAGATAAATTATGCATGAAGGATAATAAATATGAAGTGTATGAAATGCAGAAAAATGTGCATGTGTCTCCCATCCAGATTCCTCAACATTTTTAGAAAGACCTTTGATGCACTTTCACTCTCAGAGAACATTTTCACTTTCTCATTTCCAAAAATGTGACATTTCGAAAGAGAACATTTCATACTTCATTGCTTTCAAAAATCATAACATTTCATCGCTTATTAGAGCCATCATTATGGTAGCAACATGGTTTCCCATATGCATCATGAGCACCTGCCGGTGACTGTAGCACAACTCATGTTGGCACTACATCTTTGTATGCAGATATCGTTCTCAATACATTGGTAATATAACATAACATCATCATAACATCATAACATATACATCCACCTGCATTAGGTGTCATAATATATGATTTCACTTCGGCGTTCTTTAAAAAGAATCTATTTGAAGCCCGTTGACTATTCTTCGTCAACCTAGGAGTCACCACTCCATTCTTAACACTCCAAAGTGGATAAAGAGTTCCACTAGGATAATTTCTCATACTAGGCTTTGGGGTCATGACAAAAGTTCATTTTCATGTTATGCTTGAAAAATATGTTTCATGACGTGTGCATATATAGCAAGCTTTTTATGTGAAATGACATTTGTAGATGCAATATACTAAAATGGTAGAAATATCGCATGTCATGTAAATATACACTCAATGTATCATATAACATGATATTTTATGCTCAAAGTGATAATTGAAACATGAATGAGGCATTTATCAATAAATCATAAAAAACCTATCAAGGTATAAGTTAGAGGCCAACTTACAAACTTCCAGAGTAATTGAAAATAATATCATAGCTACGTAAACCAAGTGTGTATTAAGCTAAGATTAATACTTCTATGGGTGAGGTCCAAAATCAAAGGCTTCAAAAATGAATATTTACAAAAATACCCCTAGACCCTAAAAAAATTGTCGTTAAGGCCCTAAATTTTCATTATTTGCAAATGAACTCCAAATTTAATAAAAATTCATGAACTTCATATTTTTTGAATTATAAAGCCATCTATGCCTTTGTATTTTCAAAAATCAAGCTGGAACTTAGCCAAATGGTCCCAACCCGTGGCATGTACTTTAGTTGATGCCTATGTGTATTTTCAGCTATTGGTCCCTATGGTTGCATGTATATGAGATTTTATTTAATTAAAAATGATCACTAACATCTTTGATAACATAATTAAGACTAATTCTAAGATAATAGAGTTCATCCCAACACTTAATCATCGCTAAGATGTCCTTAATCTCTACTTCATTCAAAACCGATTCATAATAAATGATCAAAACAAGATAGATTCAAAACCTACTATGGCATAATAACTAAATTTCTACTTAAAATCATTTAATTATCCAACCATCCCTTAAAGAACCCGATTTTGCATTAATCAAGGTAACCATTTCTAAACTCAACCAAAATTCACTCCAACGCTTGAAAACAAAACTTGAGATGTAAACTAAGATCAAGGGCAATAAAACTTGCAAATTCCATAGCCCACTCAAGCTCCTAGCTAAAGAACTCTCAAGAACTCTTAAGAACACTCAAACTTACTCACTTTTGGTTTCTCTCAAAACTAAGGGGGAAGATTTCTCTCTATGTTCAAGGGGGAGCTGGAGATGAGGTCTGGAGGAAATGAGAAGGTGAGGGGGCCTTTTATAAGCAGCCAAGAGGAATGGGATGCTGGCTTTGGTCAAGGGGAATGATGGAAGATAGTGTATAAAATCTGAATTTTTCAGATTTGCACTCCATCTCCTGTGTCATCTTGTGCAGGTCAACACAGTGCTCTAAACCACCATGATTTCTTTCTTACTATGGCTATAGTAGTCTTATAGTGGCGGCCAGGTCGTTGGGTGATAAGTGTGATTTTCGTCCTGACCGGTGAGAGGCAGCAAGAACCTAAGAGAGAGCCGACGAGATTTGGGACGAGGAGCCTTGTCCTATGGCAGCAAGGAGATTTCTCTCGCCCAAAGGCGAGAAGGCTTACCTCTCGGTAGGAGAGAGGAGATTCGTGACTAGAGAGTGAAGACCTGGGCGCGAAGACTTGGTGCCAATATATTTTTACCTTCTGGGTGAGAAGACTTGGCGACATGGGTTAGGACGGTTAGATTAGGCGAATAGTCTAACCGACCAACTTAAAATAAACAACCTAAATGACATTGTGGACAACAACTAGAAAATGTGAGAAGATTCTTTCATCCTGGTCGAGAATCTCTCCACTGATTAGGCAAGAAGAGTCTTTCTACTTGGAAGATGAGGAGAGGGCCGTGTGGTCTTCGTGACCGCCCCGCCCCCTCATTTGTGACCTCTATGCCCGTTTATTTGTTCATTCAATGCATACAACATCTACCCAGTGGGATAATTCATTCCGACTGAGATCAATCTTCTGGCGACCAAAACCACCAAAGCTTCACAAATCAAGCTACATATCACTTCCATTTAGATAATCCCGTTAATTAAGCGGGGTGTTACATCTATCGCAAGGGGAGTATATAAGGCTGAAATGCAGGTAAAACTATAAGCTCTAGCTCAAGAGTTCAGCTTTAACTTCCTAAACAAATATACTAACTTAGGCATCAGAGTTATCCCAAGGGGCTCTCATCCCCCTTTTTCTTTCTGATTGCAGGTTGTAGGAGGACAATGATTGGCATTACGAAACACGTCCTTAATATCGCATATGGTTGGAATGGAATGATCCTGCAAAGGTTCACCGCCAAAGAGTAACTTGAAACCAGGTATCTGAAGCAATTCATTCATCAACCTAAGATTATTTTTGCTAGCATAATGGTATAAGCATGTTCGGTTGTGAGACCGACTTATCAAACATAGATGAAAGTTGGCCATAGTGATTCGGGAGTCCCATGTGGAAATGGTTGTTGCTCAACAAGAACAAATGTATGTCGAGGATAGCAAGCTGATTAAAAGCATCTAATCTTAAACTAGAAGTTTCAAATGAACAATTACTACAAGAAATTATATTGTTAAAAATAGATAAAAATAACTTTCATAACAAAGAACAAGGAGAATGTTCAACAATAATTATTAAAGATGAAACAAACAACTTCATTAATATCCTCAATAAGATAAATTTTCAAAAATGGTATATAGAAGTAACGATCTTAATTAATCAAGAATTTTCTTTTACCACAATCGCTTTATTAGATACAGGAGTAGATTTAAATTGTATACAAGAGGGATTAATACCTTCTAAATATTTTTAAAAAACAAAAGAAACATTATCCCAAGCTAATAGAGCAAAATTAAACATAAATTATAAACTATCTAATGCACATATTTGTAATAATGGAATTTGTTTCAAAATAACATTTATTTTAGTAAAAAATATTAACACCAAAGTAATATTAGGAAATCCATCCCTTGCATTACTATACCCATTCTCTGTAACAGAAGAAAATATTTCCACTAAAAAACTTGGACAAGAAATTCAATTTAAACTTCTATTTGCTCCTGTATCAAAGGAAATTAACTCCTTAAAAGAAGTTTCATTATCTAAAGAAATTAATTTTTTAGCAAAAAACAGAATTAGAAGGAAAGAAAAACAGATAAGTTTTTTAAAACAAGAATTAAAATATAAAAGAATTGAAGAACAATTAAAAGATCCATTATTAACTCAAAAAATTGATAATTTTAAAATTATGATTGAAAAGGAAGTATGCTCTAACTTACCCAACGCTTTTTAGAATGGAAAATTACATATAGTTGAATTACCTTATGAAAAAGAATTTTCTGAGAAAAATATCACAACCAAAGCTAGACCAATTCAAATTAATAATGAGTTATTAGAATTCTGCAAAAAGGAAATTAATGATTTATTAACAAAATGATTAATTAGAAAAAGTAAATCACCTTGGAGCTGTGCTGCCTTTTATGTTAAAAAGCAGGCAGAGTTAGAAAGAGGAGTTCCTCAATTAGTTATTAATTATAAACCTTTAAATAAAGTATTACAAAGGATTAGATACTCAATCCCTAATAAGAAATATTTATTATCTAGACTTTATGATACTACAGTATTTTCAAAATTTGATATGAAAAGTGGGTTCTGGCAAATTCAAATAGCTGAAAAAGATCGGTATAAAACAGCTTTTACAGTCCCATTTGGACATTATGAATGGAATGTTATGCCATTTGGATTAAAAAATGCCCCTAGCGAATTTCAAAATATTATGAACGAAATATTTACCCCTTTTACTCATTTTTCAATAGTCTATATAGATGATGTACTAATATTCTCTTCATCTATTGAACAACACTGGAAGCACTTAAATACTTTTGTCCAAATCATCAAATAAAATGGATTAGTTGTTTCATCACCAAAAATAAAATTATTTCAAAACAAAATTAGATTTCTTGGACATGATATTTACCAAGGAACTATTACTCCAATTAGTAGAGCAATAGAATTTGCTGATAAATTTTCAAATGAAATAAAAGATAAACAACAACTACAAAGATTTCTAGGAAGTCTTAATTACGTTGCAGATTTTTATCAATCTCTCAAGCCATTATGCAAACCATTATTTAAGAGATTAAAAAAGAATCCACCTCCGTGAACAGAAGAACATACAAATATTATAAGACAAATTAAGGCTCATGTTAAGAAACTACCATGTTTAGGACTCCTATCCCCCTATACTTTAAAAATTGTTGAAATGAATGCTTCTGATCTTGGATATGGAGGAATTATGAAACAAAGATTATCAGGTGATTCTGAACAAATTGTTCAATTCCATTCAGAATGTTGGAATCCTGCCCAAAAGAATTATAGCACCATTAAAAAAGAGATTTTAGCTATTGTATTATATATTTCTAAATTTCAAGATGATTTGTTAAATAAAAAATTTTTACTTAAGATAGATTGCAAATCAGTCAAGGAAGTTTTGATTAAAGATGTGAAAAACCTGGCTGCCAAACAAATATTTGCTAGATGGCAAGCTATTTTAAGTATTTTTTATTTTGATATTGAATACATTAAAGGAGAAGCTAATTCTCTTCCTGATTTTCTATCCCAATAGTTTTACAGGGAAAATCATGTCTTCCTCAAAGTCAAAAGTAAAGACAAAATCTTCTTATGCATTACCACCATCTCCACCCTATCCTTCACCCTGTCCTTCTGCAACTCCAAGATCATATACTGTATTAGGCTCATTACCACCAAATATTAGACATTCTTACAATCCATTTTCACTATTATCTTCTCCAAAATTACCAACATACTCTAAAGTTGTTTCCCCTTCTTCTTCTCCTTCTCAGATTATTAATCCTCCATTATTATATCAACCTTCTACATCTCCGATTATCATTAAATCTCACTGGCACCCTGTCTTCCCCATCGAGCCTGAAATCCAACACTTGTTTGAACCCCAAAAATTACTTGATGCATTTCTTTTACTAGATTGGCATTATATTCCGCAAAACATTAAGAAGATCCAAAATTTTTATGAATTTATATTAGTAGACTCAGACTCAATTATCCTCTCTGAAATTCCTTGTACCCTCCAAACTCAACCATCTCCACCTGCACCACTAATTATTGATTTTCACAAAGTCACCATTAAACAGGTCTTCACTTTGGAACACTGAGGAAAAAATCCCTATTTGACAAGAAAATTTTCTTAGCCTTATGATCCTCCTTACTACGACTATTATGATTATCAGCAGGTATGGACAAAAATGTTTTTAAAACAAAATAAAAATTTGCGTCATTCATGGTTCCTTCATTTTGATAAATTACAAGAAATTAAGACACTTCCTAAATGGTTTTCACTTTGGTGGGACTATTATGGACCTGAACTTCTTCTCCTTCCTGTCCCCCTCCAGGAAAGTTTTAGAATTTTTACTTCACAAGATGATAGTCAATCAGCATTAAGCCATTGTCCACCACTTCTTCTTTTCTTTCTCAAGACAAAATTAAATTAGATTATGAAATGGGAATATGTTATCAAACCTCATCTCTCTCTCAAAACCATTATATTCTTGACCCGCCAAGTCTCTGTCAAATGGTGGAAAAAATACAATTACGATCATCTCTTGAAAATGTTTTCAAAAATTACCAAAGCCCCAGAAGTATTTGTTCAACGGAGCAGATTCCAGGCACAATTAGCATCCATTACTAGCAAAAAAGATTTAAAAAAATTAGCAGAAGCAATGTCACAAGTTTCAGATAGTGATGATGAAGAAGACACATGGAATCCAACCAGATTATCTCCATTACAGTAACCTGCAGCTCATCAAGGCTCTCCTTCTCAACAGGCCTCTCCTTCCCAACATGCCTCTCCTTCTCAAGATTATTCACCTTATCATCCAGTACCTCTGATGGATTTTCAAGATCTATTTGAACTGGATTCGATAAATTATGACCATCAGATTATGTGATCCAAAAAAGATTACTGCTTTTCAAATTAGTCAACATGATAGATTAAAGTTGTCAGGAATATTATCTCCTCGGAAGAAAACGACAATCGACTTTGTATGTATTATTCACGAGATGGTACTGTTCATGTATTATTAGAGTTACTGTTTGAGTTACTGTTTGTACAGATCAGTTTCACATGTTGGTACTGTTCATGTATTATTTGAGTTACTGTGTTGCACTGTTTTAGTGTCTATAAATAAGAGTTTGTAACAGAGGAGAGGCATTCGGAATCCTATCATCTGAAGCCTTGCCCTCTCTCTCTCTACTCTCTCCTAGCTCTCCCAAACCTACCTTTTGTAAATCAACTCTTCAGTCTTTCTTCATGTCTTCTGTCTTCACCTCTTCTAAGAATTAGCTCCTCCTTGTAAGTATTATGTATTTAATGAAGTTGATTTTTGTATATCTCTTTATCTTATTTATTTTATCATGCATATAGTCGGTTATACCGCCTGCTTCAATTGCTCTCAGGCATATGACTGGTAATATCGCCTGTCTTTAATATCTATATATTTATTATATTACCTGGGATATAGTCTATTTAAAACATATAAATAGTTACTATTATATATTAATGTTATATAATATATTATAGTTATTATATAGTCTATTTAAAACATATAAATAGTTACTATTTATGTATATAATATAAATAGTAACTATTTATATGATTTAAATAGTTATATAATATAAATAGTTACTATCTAATCTATTTAAAACATATAAATAGTTACTATTATATATTAATGTTATATAATATATATTATAGTTACTATATAGTCTATTTAAAACATATAAATAGTTACTATTATATATTAATGTTACATAATATATTATAGTTATTAGATAGTCTATTTAAAGACAGGCGGTAGATCATGCTTTGGTGCCAATTGCGGTGGCGCTCCGGTCGGGCGAGCCGATGGCCTTGATGGCGTGCCCACTGGCGAGGGTCCGGCTCTCGGATATAGTCCCGTACGAGGGGGCCCCCAGCGGGCCCTATGGAAGGGCGGTGCAGTGCAGTGCAGTGCGGTTCGTTCTGCCCTCCCCCACACTCCCACCAAAAAAAAAAATTAAAAAAAATTACCCAATTCTCTCTCTCTCAGTCGGCTTCCGGCGAGTCTCCGGATTGTATATCCGGTCGATTTATCCCCAACTCTCCTCCCCTATCCTCTATCTAAAAACCCCAAAATAAAAAAAAAATCCCCCAAGTTTTACTTTCAAATCTCCTTCCTGGGTCATTAGGGTTCTTGAAATTTCAGTCTAGAATCTGAGTTCTGACTGCCTTCTTTTCTACCTCTATAGGGCTAATCTCGATTAAGCAGAGGAGAGGGAAAGAAAAATTCGAAAAAAAGGAGGATCTACAAAGAGTTCGTGTTTACTTTTCTTTTGTCGGTGAAAAATGGCGCAGATTCAGGTTCAGCATCAGACTCCCATGTCAGGTCCGAACGGTGTCGTTCCTGGCGCCGGTGGGAACCAGTTCGTGCCGACGTCGCTGTACGTTGGTGATCTTGACTTTAACGTCACTGACTCGCAGCTCTACGATCTGTTCAACCAGGTCGGCCAGGTCGTGTCGGTGAGGGTCTGCAGGGACATGAGCACCCGCAGATCTCTCGGTTACGGTTACGTCTTTGGTATTAGAGCCATTGGACGATTATATTGTTATTATTTTAATATTGTTGTTATATTGTTATTGTATTGTTGTTATTTATAATATTGTTATTGTATTGTTGTTATATTGAACATTTAATTTATGGAATATAATTATAATTTTGTTTCTGGTTATAGAGATCTATATGATTTAAAGTGTAAAGATTATAATCTAAGACTCGAGCTACAACTGTTAATGAATGATATAAACGATCTTAAAGAAAAAATTTCATTAATGAAACAAGATAAAAGTCTAATAGTAACACAATACCTTTTATATCAAAATAGAATGGATTTATTAGAACACTGGAAAAATCATTGCACATACTTATTAAACGAAATTAAAAATATAAAATATCATTTGAGTATTCTTGCATTATAAAAAAAAAAAAAAAAAAATAATTGATACAGTTTTTAAAAAAGAAAACCTATAGAAAAAGAAAATGAAGTATATTGAGAGACTTGTGTTGGTAAGCCAATGAAATCCGATAGTCAGCCCATCTATGCTGAAAGGCTTTTAAGGGTGGTCCCGGTGGTGTTCCCTCAAACTCTTAATCTACTGATTTCTCTTTAGACATAGGAAATCTTTATTCTGTCTCAATGAATTTGAACTCTTTCTTTAAACCCAATGAATCTAATAATGAATCTACTACTAGTATCCCGTAGAACCTGATAATATTAACCAAGAAGATTATAATATAACAGAAATAGAAAGAAATTTATAAGATTGGACTATTCCTAATGTTCCAAAAAATCAAATATATAAATATTCTACTTTTTCCTCTAAGCTATCATTCCTCACCAATTATATAATAAAACGGTAGAAAAAACTATTAGCTTAAATAATGATTATGAATCGTTACAATTATTAACAAGGGAAGCTATTAAACAACACAAAGAACAGAAATACTCTTACATACATTTTGGATTAGTACAGGTTGCTATAAAACCACTCACTAGAGTT
>QEOT01122966.1:0-41591 GCA_003123785.1 Pterocarya stenoptera
ACCCGCCTCTGTTTGCTGGATCCTGGTGTGTCATCATGCAGGAAGCGCATCTTCGATGAAAGAAAACGCCGGCTGGCCCATTCATGGCCAACGACGGCCTCAACCGTCCCTGCGCAGTTGATGGGTGGTTTCCCACATGCTTCAGGGTTGTTCATGGCGAGACACCGGCGAGGGAACCACTTTGGCTCTGTCTCGGTGCTAGGTCCGATGGCTGGGACAATGACGCAATGCATACAGGGGTGGTGGGTAGGTAACCCGCCATGCATGACAGTCCTCGAAGGGGCCGAGTAGGTGTACATGCCACCAGGCCATGCATGAGCACATAACGTGCATGGCATAAGTCGCCTAGTGCTTGGTGCATGTTCATAGTGCACGCCCCATTTTGTGGGTCCCTCCTTATATAGAGCTTGTGGAGAGTCCGTTCTTTATTTGTAGAGATCTTCTCATTTTATAGATATCTGTTTTCTTCCTTGGAGTGATAGAATCTAACTTGCCTTACGAAACATTTTCCTTTTAGAAGTCTGAGCCAACTTCTTTTGGTTTATCTCTTCATTGTCTTATCTTTTTTCTGTCTTATCTCTTAACTTTATCTTTTCCTTTATTATTAGTCATATTTAGTCCCTAACAAATATAGACGTCATTGCTCACCCCAACACAACATGATTAATCTTGGAAAACAATCGAATCAACGGCCGGCCTGGAGGAGAATTAGCTATTCAATCTTTTAACCTAATCGATAGAGCATATTAAGCAACGCAAACGCGTGGTTTTAACGTCGAGATCAGGTGTATCAAAAGCAAAACAAACGCAACTAGTTAATTTATTCAAATCTCATATTCAAAAAAAGCCAGCTTGTTGGTGCATGCTTGCTCTGTATAAATATGTAATTAATTGGTATCGTAAAGAAAACTCACGTAGGGCTACTCGTAAGATTAATATATGATTTACCCATGCAATATGCTCGGTAATCTCGTCATCATCATGGGGTTTAGTAGATTTTTTTTTTTTTTTTAATCTATAGCAATTGTACGCATACATGATCTTATTCTGTCCAGTACTCCAGTAATGCCCGGACCTTACAATATTGAACTTAAACTTTTTTGGCTCCCATCAACGAAGCCCTTGTTATCTGTACACAGAGATGTGGGTTCTTGATTGCAAATTCTTCAAATCTAGCCGAGAAGGCTATCTCGTCCATGTTTTTGACGATGAATTTCAAAGCTGTCTCCTTTAGAGATATGTAGGAACAAACATCTGAGATCTCTAAAACATCAAGAGCATTGGATGGACTCAAAGACCCAAGCATGTGACGCTCACAAAACTTGGATAAGTATGGGATTTCGTACTTGTCGGCTGCTAGTGACAATGAGTTGACATGCTTGTTGACTTTGTCGGTGGGCAAGCTCCCAATATAGAGGAACTCCAGAAGGCACTCCAGCTCTTCATAGCTCAACTCGGGCAATGTTATGGCGTCCATTGGTGGGGCTTTGCATACATCCGAGTCTAGCATGTTCTTAAAGATTTGTGATCTTGTTGCCTATAATTAATATACCAAATTATATATAATATGATCGATTGGTTACAACTTCACAATTAATTAGGTAGAAAATTAGTTAACCAATGTTAATTGAAGAATATATGTGCATTACAAATTTTAGATCCAACCAATTAGTCAATTAATAAATTATATATCGAACTCCTCTATAATTAATTTTAATACGGCTAGCGACCACGAATTATTCGAGGAATCCCCTAATTCGATCAAAAATGTCGGGGAGAGAGAGAGAGAGAGAGAGAGAGAGAGAGAGAGAGAGAGAGAGACCAGTATGGCTCTATGAGCGGGTATGGAAAGCCCATTATTGGCCGGCTTGAGTTGAACATCGGTGTGAATTTGATCTCTAAGCGCAGTGAAGAAGCCCACCCTAAGAAAACTTAGCTCCTCTTTCATCGCATTTTCCATGTCCTTCTTATTTGACATCCATCGTGAAACATCTCCGAGTGTCTGAGGATCGAGAAACATGAAATTAGACACATGCATATCCCGTACTATATGATCATGATGGTAAAATTATACAAGATCTTATTTTAGTACGGGTGATTTGGCAACATCATCATCTTTTCGATTTGTATTTAAAATAGTTCCTTTTCCATGGCTTCTTTAATTAGGTACCCAAAACTCTTCTCTCCATGATCAAATGTATATAACACCCTTAATTGTAATCATTACAATATATATAATTACACATTGGTTGTAGGAATTTCCGGTCTCTGATCCAAATTAGAGGAAATATTTATTCTTTTATACACTATAATAAAAATGGTCTTTTCAGATCAATTTTTTGCGATCAAAAGACTATTCACAACTAATTTTTATACATTGATTGTAGGAATTTCCGGTCTCTGATCCAAATTAGAGGAAATATTTGTTCTTTCATATATATGACTTATATATAATACGTTATACTTCCAATATTGATATATATTTAATTAATTTCAAATTTATAAATAATAATAATCTCTCGAAGATTAATGTAGCTAGCATAAGCAACATGCATATATGGAATTGGCCACTTTACATATATGGCATTGACATATACGTTATTCATTTAATTTATATATATATATATTGAGTGATTATAGAATTTAAAGTGATTGGCCGAGAAAATAAAATAAAATAAATAAATAAAATATAAGGCGAGCCTGGGCTTGGAGCCCCAACGAAAATAGCAGTCCACACACACACACCCACACACATATGAGGTGAGGAGCAGCAGCCGCTGGCACATGAGAGTGTTTGCCCAATTCTACATCCAAATAGGCCTAGCTAACGATCGAGAGTATCTGATTCTTCGGATGGGCAAAACCCAGACCATGACATAATCTTGAGCACATGGGTCAGGGTCATGTACAAACTATTAAAATCCCCATAATTAACTAACAGTACTAGTAAGGGATGATACATATATATATATAATTATACAAGGGCAACCTTTATTATATACAGGCCAGGAGGGGCATGTAGACTATGGGAGGACTAAACGAACGGTACGTGTGCTTAAAGAAAAAGGTTACCCATTAATTAATAGCGTTTCCAATGAAATTAATCGATATGGCCTGCTTTAATTAAAGACATATATATGTGACAACTCTGAAAACTAAGATTAAGAGCGAGCAGCTGATTAACAACGGAAATCATCAAACGCACACAAAAGCAGGAAATTAAAGTAGTAAGACCGGAAGTATAAGAAACAAGAATTAGAGGTGGAGCTAGCTAGCTTGCCTTACAGGAATTTGGTTGACAATCAGTTCCGAATTGATCATCATGACTATGAAGGTGGTTGTTCACCAGGTCGATTATGGCCCTAGCTCCCTCATAGCAAGCCCCGCATATTGTATTCCTCGGAGACCTTAATATAACGGGCATTGTTGTACATATAGAGCAGTCCATGATCATCTGCCTTAATTACCTAATTTCTTTCCGCGCGCGCTAATATATATATATAGAGAGAGAGAGAGAGAGAGAGAGAGAGAGAGAGAGAGATTGATTGATTGGCTTCGATCGATCTCTTTGTGTATCAGTCTCATGAGAACTGCTAGCTTAATGAACTCCGGGAGGAAGAAGACATACGTAGAAGAGGAAACGATGATGAAAAGGTTTCTCAGAACCCTTTTCGTCTTTTGAACTCAATTTAAAAGGTAAGGTTGGCCATTTTAATTAGCTTATTGTTTACGCGTGAGAGGTTTGTTGGACCCTATAAATTACTCCACCCCTTTTGTAATATATTAATATTAATATTATATATAATAATCGCACAACTATAATTGCATTGCGTAAGGTGCACATTTATACTTTAATTAATGTGGTTGAGAAGACCAGTTTAGCCTTTAAAAAGAGGGATCGCTATTTTGGTAATTTAAAAGGAGGCATGTGCACAACTGGCCAGGCCGGCCAGTTGTAATACTGCATTTTAGAAGCATTCAGCCTAGCTAGGATTTTTATTTTTAATTTTTTAAAAACGCATTATGGAGCAACTTTAGTAATTTTTATTTTCAATTCTGATCTTCTCTCTCTGATGCCACGTGTATATATATATGTATGTATGTATCTATAATCCTTCTGGAAAAAACAAAGAAAGAGGTCAGGCATGCACAGCAAGATAAGGTGCATGGAGGGCAGAGCGGTCAATCAAAGAAAAACTGGAAGTTAGTGGGCATGGCCTAAGAGTACTAATTATATAGAGAATTACTTAAATAATAGATTCATAAGTGGGGGAAATCGGGAAGTTAGGAAGAAAGAAAGGGACTTTCCAACCTTACAACAGCAAGAATGTGCAAGGCAGGCATGCACGTCTCAATAATAATAATAGAATAATTTTATTAATGAAAGATTTTTACACCGAATAACGTGATATAATTTAATTTAAAAATAAATTTCAAAATTTAAATCTTAAAAATTAAATTAATATATCATATTTATAAATAGTGTATAATATAAAGAATTTCAAATTTTTTCTTCAATATACTAAGTCCTACACAACAAATCAGTTTAATTAATTATTATTAGGCCAGCCGCCAGCCTGTGATAATATGATTGGTCCAATTATGATGATGAATTTCTCGATCGATCTTCTTTCTCTGGTTTCGAATATATATGCAGCCGGCCCGGGCCGGATCATGATCAACTTGCCTATGATCAACACGGATATCTGACTCACTACCAAGATTAAAACATGCAGAAACAATAATATACATATATATATATATATATATCCACACAAACACACACACACACACACGACATATTGATCATAAGTATAAGGTTGTATTTGGATTTATAAATATTAGTGACGGTTTCTGTAATTTTAAGGTCGAGAGGGTAAAATAAATAGCTTGGTGCGTAGTTGCATGACACCCTTTAGGATGGTTTATAATGAGCGGAGTTGATCGCCGATCGATGACCGGCTATTTGCCTTTTGTCAAACTTTCTAATTTGAAGTAACTTCAAATTTATTTTTCTTTGAGGGTAAATGATTGAAAGATATAATTCCATAATATTGTACCATCCCCGACGTCGACGTTGGCGAGCAGCAAATCAATAAATATAAATATATATATATATGTATTATTCATGTCAAACGCTGCCGTGACAGTTTCATACATACGTTAGCCCTTAACAAATTAAACGCTCGCGCGCCCATACCTGTGCATGATCAAGTTCCAGTTGGTTGGTGTTCAGCTTTTCCTTCAATACTTCTCTCATCAGGAGCTTCTGAGCTCTCTGGTTTGACCTTTGTCAATCTTCCACTTCTTTCTTTGAAAATCAGTTTTCTAATCTTCCAGCTTGCATCATGGATATGGATTCTCTTATACAACAAATTGAAGCACTATCTTGGGATGACCTTAATCTCATCCCAGCAGAAGATTCTGCAAGAGAAACAACATAACTAACATTAATAGAAAGAATTGTAGCAACAAGGTCTCTCAACAAAATTTCACTACATGCCACTTTCAAAACAGCATGGAATTTTCTCAAGAAGTTTCATATTGAAGATCTGGATGTTAACAAATTCATTTTCACTTTCCAATTAGCTCGGGACAAACAAATGATTCTAAGTTAAGCTCCTTGGAATTTCAAAGGCCATCTACTGATCCTCAAAGATTGGCCAGCTAACCTAACAAGAGATAAGCCTAAACTCATATGTTTTTCATATTCAAATTCATGGTCTTACTCTTAATCACACTACTGTCGAAAACGCTATAAAGATTAGGAAAGCACTAGGCACATTACTGGACATAGATGTTGATCCAAACTTTGGTATCACTTGTAAGAAGTTTCTTAGGATCTAAGTAGAACTAGATATTAATCAACCTTTAAAGCAAGGTTTTTGGCTTGCAATAAATGACAATATTGACACATGAGTATCCTTCAAATATGAGAGACTCTCGCATTTTTGCTATGCCTATGGTAGATTCAGTCATTCTCAAATTTTTTGCAATTTTCTAAAAGTTATCCATGATCAACTACCCTATAGCCCATGGCTGAGAGTTGAGTATCATGCTTCGGGAATTTTCCTTCCTCCTTAGCAAGATCAAGCTTTATTTCCTAGGTCCTCTCAATCAGCAAATCTATCTGAAGAAGGAAATTTTATTAGAAATTTGCTTTCTACTGAAACCATAAAAATACAGGGTACAAAGGTCTATCCATCCTCAGTGGTCTTCCAAGGACCAATGACTTATGTTAATGTAACAAATACTAGCAAAGCAGTTGCTATGGTTTTAGATCAAGCTTCAGAGATCAACAAAGCAAATCATCCTCATATATAGCAAATATAGGGAAAGGGAAAGGGCTTTTAATCAAAGAACAAAAAAGGCCTCTGATCAAAATCAGTAATGTGCCCTCTATTAAAGTGCTTGCAAGAATTTCATCCCTTGAAAATCTATTGACAGACAAAGATTTATCTGGTAAATTAGGATTTCTAGGGCATAAAATTAACTTTAGAGAAAAGAAAATTGCAAAAATCATGCCTGAAAGGGAAAATATCACTTGGAATGAATTAACCGGAAAACACACAGATCACGGCGGCGCCAAAACTTAAAGCAAAACTTGCTAGCGGCTCTTCCACCAGTTCACTATTTACCATCCCTCATGAGATCACTGTAGATCACAAAGAAGATCCACCTGCCAACCCACTTTCATTTACTTCAACAGTTAATACATTCCCACCAAACTTGTTCACATTAGTCAACCCAAACAGACAAACCCACTCCCGTCTAACGGAACAACTTCTCTACAGCAACCTGATGGAATCGGCACTGCAAAGTTTCTCTTACCCATCTGCTTTGAATCCTGATGCATGGTTTAAAACTTGGAGGCATCTTCATGCAACTGCCATGAGCTTTAAAGCTCATCAATCTCAATGGGTCGAGCCTCTTAATCCTCATACTTCGTCCCAATCAAGTGTTTCAACTAAGGGTTTAAAATCATATCAGTCTTTTACGGGGATTCATGACTGTAAAGCCATACGAGAAAGTCCAATGCTCTCACCTATTTTTAGCCCAATGCCCAGTGTTGAACATGTCTCTGATTCGGCCCATCTTAATTCTTCAACTCAGTAATCCCAGATTTGCACTTCAAGCCCTTTGAAAAGAACCGTATTTACAGCATCTGCAGAAAACCCAGATATTAAAAGTAAGATTCCGAAACTAATGAAAGACCATCTGGTTGAGCATGCTATGGAGATCAAAATTAGTAAGGAGGATAAAGATATGACACACATGCTCTTTTCAATGTAGTCAGAAGCCACTGGAAAAATTCAAAAGAAAAAAAACCACATCAAGAATAAGCCATATACTTGGACTACATCAAAGTTGGTTTCATCAGAAAAGAAAAAAATAATAGGTGAGGTGGGGGCTTCAAAAGCCCTCAAAGATTCCATGAAGACACTAGTATGGAACTATAGGGGACTGGCTCGCCCCAAAGCAATCAGAAATCTTAGGGCTAATATAAGAAAATATAATCAGGATATTATTTTTTTGTAGGAAACCATGGTGCCTCATATACGCACCCATAATTAGTTAATAGCTTAGGTTTCCAGTTTTTGTAAATTCCCTGCCTCCGAGATAAATGGAGGACTTTTGTTGTTATGGAGACTAGGTATAGATATAGAACCGGTACATGTAAATACTAATGCAATTTGTATTTTGATTTACTCTGAACCTTCTTATTATCCATGGCTAGCCACTTATGTTTATGCCCCTGCTAGATGGCAACAAAAAGCTAATTTCTGGACCAATTTGAAAACAATCCACAACTCTTATCCGTGGGCATGGTTATGCATAAGAGATTTCAATGATCTAATGAACCAATCAGAAAAAATAGGAGGGCGTCCAATAACTTCTTCTTCTTCTATTGGTGGTTTAAAAAATTTGATATTCATGGACTAATATTTGTTTTTCAGGACCCACTTTCATTTGGACTAATAATCGTCATGGTAGTGCACTTAACAGAGAATGACTTGATAGAAGAATTGCAAGTGCACAATGGAGATTGTTATTACTTGATGCCACTATTCAACACTTAACATCAGGAGCATCAGATCATCATCCTCTATTGCTAAACACCATGAAACTACAGAAGAGAGCAACTTCTTTTAAATTTGAAGAATTCTGGACAAAAGAACCTTTTAGCAGAATAATCATTCAGGAAGCATAGTGGAAGCAAGTAAGTGGAAATCCCTCTTTCATTTTATGCAGCAAAATAAAAGATACAAAAGAAGCGCTCAAATGCTAGAACAAAGTGCACTTCGGGAGAATACAAGAAAATATTCAACAACTGAAATTAGAGATCAATCATTTTCAATGTGCTCAAATGAATCCTAGCAATCTTCATCAAGAACGCCTGTTACAAATAAAACTTCCAAGACCAATTGAAATATGAAGAAACACTATGGTGCCAAAAGTCCAAAATCAATTAGCTCACTACTTTGGATCTAAACACAAAGTTTTATCATCTCTCAACAACAATCCGAAGGAGAACCAATAGTATTGACTCTAATAAGTTTAGTCCAGGTAACTGGAGTATGGATCAAAAATTGAATTAGCTTTTATAGAACATTTTAGAGCCATTTATACCTCCACAAATCCAATCATTCCAACAAAGCTTGATGACTTATTCCAAAAGCAAGTTACAGATTAAGATAATTCTTTCTTAACGGCAGTACCAGAAGAAGAAGAAATCGATGGAGCGTTAAAACAAATCTCAAACCACAAAACTCCAGGTCCAGATGGTATGACAACTCTTTTCTATAAGTATTACTGGAATATTATTAAAAAAGAAGTCATTGCTGCAGTCCAAAAAATTTTCAGAAGTGTGAGGATACTGAAAAAAATGAACCATACAAACATTGCTCTAATCCCAAAAGTGCCAAACCTGAGTTCACCACAAAATTACCGACCACTTAACTTGACCAATGTTATCTATAAAACCATCACAAAGATTCTGGAAAATCGGTTGAAAAAAAACAATTCCAAGTATAATCTCTCTTTTTCAAACAGCTTTTGTCTCGGGTCACAATATTAAAGAGAACTCTATTATTGCACACGAGTTATTTTACCATATAAAGAAATCGAAAAGGAAGAAGGGCCAAATGACGATCAAGCTAGACATGGAGAAAGCTTTTGATTTTATATAATAGAATTTCCTATTTGCGATAATGAAGGCTTTAGGCTATAATAGTCATTGGATCAATCTTATCAGAGAATGCGACATCTTTCTCAATTCTTATAAATGGTTCTCCAAGAGGTTTTTCAAATCAGAAAGAGATCTCAGACAGGGTGATCCCATCTCACATTTCATGTTTATATTATGCACAGAAGTTCTGTGAAGATTAATTGCCAAATCAGATGCTAATGGAAAACATGAATGTTGCTCTACTAGCTAAGACGGGATGGGAGATGAGTCAACCAAGTACAAATATGTGGCACAAGCTTTTATCAAAAAAATATCTAATAACGAATACATTCTGGCAAGTGACTTCAAAAGCCACAAATTCATTTTTCTGGAAAAATATATTGCAAACACGAAAAGTATTAGAAAAATATATGTGTTATCAGATATTTAATGGAAATTCAGTGAAAGCCTGGTTTGATCCATTGATTCCTTCCTTGGAAAGTTCAAGCCAAAACCACTTAGCCATATTATGGATTTATCACCTTCCCTTAAAGTTTCTGATTTCATCAACCATATAACTCACTCTTGGAACTTACAGAAAATGCTCATTTTTTTCCAACAAGAAAGCACTCGAGAGATACTAAAAATACCATTGTCTCGTTCAAACTTCAGAGAAGATTGCAATATATGGATCAAAACTCAAAGTAGAAATTTCACTGTCAAAATAGCTCACCATTTGGCAGCAAATATCGGTTATGCTATTCAAGTAAGCTTCCCTAATATTGCAAAAGAGAAGACTTGGAAACTAAAAATCCATGATCGCCATAAACTCTTTTTGTAGAAAATTCTCTAAGATATAATTCTAACTAAAGGAAGACTAAAGAGCTTTATACTACCTATGCCTTCTTTTAGTTGCCCTTTTGTGTAATGAGAAAGAAGAAACATTACTTCATCTTTTTCTTGAATGTCCTGTATCAAGAATCTTGCGGAGCCAAAGTAAGTGACCATTAAATCTCTCTTCTTTGGCAATTGTTTATAATACATGTTTGGATATCTTTCATTCTTAATCCATAGCTAAAACTGGGATTAAGCTCTTAGGAAGCACACTATTTTCAACTTTTTGCATTTTTGATATTGGATTTCACTTGGAGAATGAGAAATGATATAGTCCATAATCCAACAGTCTTATCTCTAAGGAAAGCTATAGAACAATTGAGTTTCTCTTATCAAGAATATCTAAATGCTTGGCAAATGAAGCTGAAAGAAAAGCAACCACAACTATGACAAAATCCCCATCCCAACACTGTAAACATTTCTTTTGATGCAGCAGTCAGGACATCGTCCTCTTTGGCCTCTGCAGTAAGTCGTGATTCTGAAGGAAGTACAATTGAAACATAGATAGAAAAAATTGGCACAACAACCTTAGTAGTTGCAGAAGCACTTGCAGCTAGACTTATAGTCAATATCGCTAAACACTTAAAAGTTTCAAATGTCACAATTGAGGGAGATTCTCTTCTTGTAATCTCAGCTATTTAAGAATCATCTTCAATCTGGCAAGTTTCTCCCATCTCTGAAGACATAACTCTTATCATGTCCTCTCATAAAGGATGGTCTTTAAAAAAAATAGATTGATCTCAAAATCGAGTTGCGTATTCTATAGCGCAATGAGTCACAACCAATGGAGTGATTGGTCGAATACCAGTAGCTATTTTATCTTTTAGTATTGTTTTTATTGATAGTGGAAGGGACCCTCCTGATTATAGTATTGTAATTTAAAACTTTTTCATTTATAAATATGCAAGCTTGATTAGGAAAAAAAAAGGTTCCAGTTATGATCCGTACGTGTTGGCGTGCTGAAGTTGTAATCAAATTGAATGCCGAAAACGTCGTGGTGACCATATATTGCTAGCAGGCGGAAAAAAATATCATAATTCGGTCCCAAGGACTAGCAAAATTATATATCCATCAATCACTACATGAGGCGTAGGCCAGTGAGGGATCAATTGATTAGAGGCTCTAAAATCAGATTTTGCTGAGGAAAAGGAGTTCCAAGTGCATTTACAACAAAGGACAGAATATTATTAAAAAATTAAGAGTACTCTTAATTTGCGGGATTAGTACTAACAAAGGAGTTCCAAGTACTCTTAATTTGCTGGATTAAGAGTACTTACAAGACAAGCAACATCATGGTCCAGTACTAGTACTACTACTGAAACGTATAATATGGACTTGATGAAAGCAAATATCTATTAATTCAGTCCCTTCGATCCATGCACGCATAACTCCCGCATGCTCATAAATAAAAATAAAGAAAGCGAAAAAAAAAAAGGCCCCCTAATACGCCTACCCACAAATCAGAGACACAGACAGAGACGGGGAGAGACAGATGGATTTCTATGATCCGATCACTTTGGAGAAGCATTGGTAGCTTGTTCCGCACAGGCACGCTTCTCGTAGTAGTGGTAGACCGCTGCGCCAGAGAGCACCGCCAATGTTAAGGCCTGTGCATGCATCCTACCCACAATTCACAACAAATTAAGGCACACTACACTTTTTAGTACCTCGAATCTCGATCGATCATGCGTGCACAAACTCACTTGTAAAATAAACAAAAAAAGAGGAGGCCTTGAAGAGATGGTGCGTGCGTATGTACCTGGCATGTATAAGCCTGAGACTTGGCTTTAGGGGAGATGTTGTGCGTGTATAAACTAGCGATGCCCCAATTCCTGATGCCCAGAGTGCCCCTATAATGGCCGGCCATTTCATTATATTATTATTAGTTAATTACCTATATAGCCTGCTAGAGAGAGAGAGAGAGAGAGAGAAATTAACATCAATTGAGAAAGAGGGTTACAAAGTACTGACCAATGCTAGTGAGCTTATGCTCCGAAACCCATGACTGAATTGCTTCCATCTTCTTCTTGTTTGTGCACCAAAAAAAAAAAAAAATGTTCTCGGATCAGAATAGTAGTGAATAAGAATGAGTACTGGGGTGGAAGAGGGAAGCATCGGGATGTTGGTATATATATACGAGTCACTCTGTTGAAAAACGTGCTTTTGTGTTTGGTGTGGCCCCTTGATTTACTTGCTCCTCTCTTTCCCTAAACCATTTGACGTTTTAAACTAGAGGCTTACTTATCCGGTTTTTCTGACTGCCCTGCTACATGTTTCGGACTCTTGCTTTTGCGTACCAGTGCCCAAATACTGTTAGCCGTTGGATTCCTACTTGGATGAAAGTACCGATCTATGAGCTGAAGATGTTCAGAATCTCATCAGACTAATATATAATTTTCGAACTACTTTTCACCTGCCAGGCCAGGCCAGAAGGTACTGTTGCCTGTCGGTAATGGAAATGGATTTTCCAACCTCGGGAATTATATATACTACTGTTTGATGCTTCGATGCAATAAGGTTTCTAAAGTAATTGGACGGTCTTTGGGAACAATAAACACTAGTTTCAATATTATTGACGCTCTTACTTAAAATGGGTATAAGATCTACCTATATTAACGTACAAAAGCTAGGAATATGCAGATGTGCACGTGCGTGATCAAGGAACTAGATACTAAAATTGTGAAGAAAATGCCGACCAAACCATTAAAGCCTTTGGATTTGATGAATGGATATGTTTATTATTTTTTTACATGCTATTTTGATAGTACTTAAGGGAGTCTTGCCAATTAATCCGAGCAATATTATGTCAGGAACCTAATCAGCAAAAGGGAGCACAGTAGATGTAAACATTTGGAAAGTGCCCCGGAAAGCCATTTTAGTGAGAGCTGCCGACTTCTTTTATGGTTGTTTTGACACTTGCTGTTCTGGGTGACAGGGTACACAGATCCATATATATGGTTTTGTGAGAAACAAGGGGTTTCTAAAAGGCTAATGCTTCTCAACAGTATACATGTACCACACAGCCTTCAATTTCTTCCCAACTCTATAATTATTCCAATTAAAATCTACCAAATTTTAACCAATCATTTTGGGATATAAATCTAGACATAATGACTTTAAGTTTTTTCTTGAATTAGGAAAGTGTTAGATCTATAAATTAATCTCTTAAAAGTAAACTCATATATTAATGTAATTTGATTTGATATGTCAAATTTATTTAAGAATAAAAATAATTTTATAAACTAGTGTATCACATCAAATTACATAAATTTGTCAATCTACTTTTATGAACTCTCAATGGATGAAACATCTATCAATGATTTAAAGAGTACATAATATATTTAAGGAGATCAAAGATTGTAACATTCCAAATTGAATATAAAAAGAAAAAGAAAAAAAGAGAAGTGCTAGCTACAACCACAAAAAGATTCTATAAAATAAATCTATAAATTGATATGTTTTTATATCATACGTTAGATCTACTCTAAATAAAAATAATTTTACAATTTAAGGTACCACATCAAACCATGTTAGTTTGTAATTGATTTTGGTAGAATTGATTTACTACTCTAGATGATGAATTGTCTATTGAAGTTTTTTTATTTTTTATTTTTTATTTTTTATTTTTTGCAATTTAGGTTATTGGCGTTGACTTGAATTTTTTTTTTCCTAGGTTGATGGTAGGCACTTTGCTGCTATTTATAACCGAGTAGGTACGTATATTTGAAGGGTCCGTTTATACTAGCATGCAGCTTATATATAAATATATATATATATATATATATATATCATGAATTCCTCCGTTGCGTTAATTATTCTCGTGCTTATCAGCATTCCATGCATGTGCAATGTAGTAAAGTGTCCTCTGTTTTGGGTTTAGGTATAGGCGTGATTGTGTGGTGTTGGAGCCTTTTTCAGTCTACAGTGGAAAAAGACGGCAGATAACCAAAAGAGTAAAGCAAAGTCGATAGATGTACCTTCAAGTTGCAGTAAAGACGTGGAGTATTCAGTAAACAAAGCCGCCTTGCAACGGTGGGGCTAATGAACGGAGAGGAGCAGCCCTTCTTGCCACATAAGAAAATACACCATAAGAGAAATAGACTCCACCACACCTAAACACTTCTAAGCAAAAGCAGCCCCACTGATTTTGCCCAAGAAAATAATATTGGAAACAGCCACTATTTATATCATCCCTTTTGCACACCATACATGACAGAATCCAAACCGCACATCTCTAAATTCAAAATACATTATCGTTTTGAGAGAGCTGATGTGAGAGAGATGACGAGAGAGAGACCGAGATGAGAGAGAGCTGTGAGAGAGAGAGAGAGAGATGAGAGACGAGAGGAATGAGAGATGAGAGAGAGAGCTGTTGAGAGGACGAAAAAGAGAGAGATTAACACGTCAGGTGTACTACGGATCAACTATGAACAGTGGCTCATCTATAGCACAACTCTTTGCCTAAGAGCACTTCGTGTTTTCATCTATTCTTTCTCGCTGCTCCTCTCTTCCACTGCCACTATCTCAGTCCGCCGCCCAAGACCAAACTTCAAGATCATGCATCTTCTTTGTGCATAATAGATTTCAAAGAAACTTCCATAATTTTTGTTGTCTTCTACTTTCTATAGAACATATCCACATGATCCACATATTGCAATAAAAATTTTTTATTTACAATTATGATACAATATAATACATGATTAATGAATATTCAATATTTCTCCAAGCTATATCAGAATCCTATACCAGTTGTAAGAATTCATTATGTTTCACATTTTTTCCTATATGCTGTTCATATCTTGCAAAATTACAGGAGCCTAACCTGTTGAAGTAGACCCCTAAACCAAAATTTATAGCTTGTATGCATAAATTTGAAAGACTAGAGAAAGGGGGCTGATGAGAGAGATGAGAAAGACCCACAACTGATTGCCGACGCAAATTTAATAGATTTGTTCTTAGCATCTCAAACTAATCTTTGGTTTAGGGGTCGAGATCTCACATCCAAAAAAAGGAGATAGTGGCTCAGGGTCGAGATCTCACAACAAATAAACTGTATTACAAAATCAAAAAGCCAAAAAAATACTGGTAAAGTAGAAACATAGTGAAAATCAGTTTGATTTAGGGGTGGATATCTCACAGTTTTCTCTAGAAATTGAGCTTCGTTCGTGCCATCGTCTAGGTCGAGCTCCATCGGGGGGTCGAGTTGCCATCGGGATGAGTGTGGGGTCGAGATCCGAGCTTTGTTGGGGGGTTGAGTTGCTGCTGAGATGAGTGTGGAGATTGAGATATTCATTTGGGAATGGGATGGAGTGGAAGACGAAGAAGTGAGGGAGGCACGGGAGGGCGGTATGGGGTCTCTGATCGAGTGTAGGCAAATGTAGACTAAGTAAAATAAAAAGCTTACGTGGTGCCCACCTATTGGAGGGCTACTTATTGAAGAGAAGCAGCCAGACCGGTCTACTGGTATTCTCTTTAGTAAATCTCATATATTTGTGTTTAATTTCCTTGGTTCACTTGAATTACTCGTGTACTTCTCATGGTAGAAAATTTTGACAATCCGTGACCAAAGATTGAGAATGATGCTTGAGTGGGTTGCAGTTCTTGAGAAAATTTTCAATTCCAAATCGAAAACTTCTATATATATATATTTTTAAAAGGATGGTACTCTAAGTTTTATTAATTGCCGTCGCTTATGGCAGAGAAATACCGTGGTAACAAGTAGGACACTTGGAATTTACAAAATATCCAATAAACCATCTCAAGCATCAAAAAACCAATAAAAAAAAAACAAGCTATACAATCTCAAGAAAAATAAAACAAAACCAAACTAAACAAGCCTATTTATAAACCAAACTAAAACAACGTACAATTAAAACCATATATATATATATATATATTTGATGATGAACTTCATTCATAAACCTCTACATATAGGATGTTTTATTGATAAACATGGTCATCTCTCAAAGAGTGAAGATGTATTGCACATAATATATTTTGGAAAGGAAAAGATGGTTCGATCCTTTTTGCATGTACTCATGGTTGATGATTTGTAGTTGCATTTACAGATAGTTTCTGATTGACTTTTCTGCAGTTAATTCTGATCTCTCCCTTGCTTCCTGTGAGAGGCTTGATTTGGCTCATTTTAATCATAGCCTTTGCAAAGTCCTGGAAAAATAGTTGAGTGTCCCCAGCATAATTCTGGACCAGGAAATCAGCAGAACTATTATTAAAGAACTCCTGATCAGAATGAAGAAGACCCTTTTTATCCAACAAATTCTTGTAATACAGATTATCAAAACGGGTCGGGGTTTGGAGGTCAAGGGGTGAAAGCTTGTTGTCATTTCCGCTAACAGGGCAGTTGCGCCTCAATGACTGGGCAAAGGAGGAATCAATATTGGAGTCATTGTAAATGTGCGCTCGGAATGATGTGCATCTAGCCAGGCCAATAGTATGTGCACCTGCCACCAAGGGGAGTAATTGCTTGAGACTATCAAGTCGGATCGAATTGCATGATATCCCAATCCATATAAGTTTTGGAAAACAAAAAACAAAACAAGGAACGATTACTTTTGACATTATGCCGGAAGAAACAATTTCTCCACCCCGTTTTGGTTTTTGGGGCTTTCCATTTTCCATTTTTTTTTTGGAGAGAGAGAGAGAGAGAGAGATGTAAGCATTGGTAGTGCCCATTGACAGTTACTCGTTTGGTCCAAACTGAAACTGAATGTACCTGCAAGGGCGACCATTTCCTTCGATGAGAGCCCCTGCGCGGAGAAGTTTAATAAGAGTTCGCTTAGACTGGAAGTAGGTGGAGGGATAAACTTATTGGCTGCACTTCTGTTAGCAGTAGTAGAATCTCTTCTTCCCAAACCAACTTCCCATGAAGGACCCCCTAACTGCAAATGTCCAACATAATAAGTAAAAGAACTAGATTTCTTCGAACCTTTGGGGAAAAACAAAACAATTTTCCCAAAGCTAGATGTTAATTAGGTGATGCAAAAGGGAGCGCTTACATAAACAACCGAGTCACGAGCAGCCAGAGCAAGAATATCAGCACAGGACACCACTTGGGGGCAGACCTTCTCCAATCTGGCCTTAATGGCATCAACGGCATCGAATCCTCTAGCCGAGTTATTGTTGGGAATTGCTGTCTTCTCTCCTATAAAGCTGCCCGTATCATCCAACAGTACCGATGCGTCACAGCCCTGATCATTCATTTTATCAACACAACCATTTTCAATAATTTACCAAAACGTCGATGACAAATGTGTGTACGTGTGCATGTGTGCGTGCCCGTGGGCTAGAAAGCTATATATGCAGTACTGACATTTACGAAACAATCATGGAAATGCAAGCGGAGTAAAGAAGCCCCGATACGTGTTTCGTTCTTGATGGCTGCTATAACTGCTGCCTGAATAACAGACAATGCTTTGGGGCATTTCGAGGAGTAGTATTCTGGGGAAAGCTTGCAATCGGCTTTGGGAATTAATGCCCGGGAAGCAATAATGAGGACGATCGGAAGCAAGTTGTAGAAAGCCATGCTAACTAGCTAGCTTATACTTCTAGTCTTTACTACTAAACAAAGCAATTAGGCATTGCCTTATAAACGCAAAGTATGATAGTGGCTGCTGAACAACCGACGACAAGGAAATATTAATTATCGAGATAAGGAATAGGAATCTACTACCATAACCAAGCTAGCTAGTGATAACCATGCAATATGCATGGGTTAATCCATGTTTACAAATGTAGCAATAATTATTGCATCATGTAAAATTGAAGCCACAAACTCACTATCCATTACTTCTACCCACAAAGCGAGACTCATGACCATGCTTTTTAATTCCCCACTACGTACTTTGCACTGATTATAAGGTTATTCCAAGTCATGAGCGTGACTTCTCTAGTAGCTTCTAAATTAATCCCCACTGGCCTAAGCTAATGACGTGTTTGAGAGAAGAATCCATATATATATATAGTTCTACTAATTGTTTACAGCACAGAGTCATGAACATCATTCAAGTAACATATATCCCTCCTTCAGGGAAGTGCTTTTTTTAAACTTTGTCTTGGTCGCTCGTCATATCTGCCATTGCTTTTTAGCTTTAAAGCAGACCAAATCTCACATCACAAGGCGAATACTAGCTAGCTACTAGCCTTCTATAGCAGAGTTTACCGAGGTCATTTAAAAATGAAGGCATTTTCATGCCAATCTACATTACAACTCACAATTAGGTGCTAATTGGCTGGTTTAATAAAGTTACAAATTAGCTTATTTCTAAAAAAATTAAAGAGAATATTATTTCTGTTTACAAATCTATATTTATGTGACACATTATATACATGATCACTCATTTAAAAGTTTACAATACATATAATCAGTTTACATAAAAAATAATAATAATAATATTAATAGTATTTTGACTTTTTATGATTATAATAATATTGTATCTCACAATAAATAAATGATGTGTTACATATATATTATATATATGTAAAAAATAGACTTGCAAATTATAACATCACCTGTACGTAAAAGTACTGCAGACAATTTTACGAATAAAATAAACTTAAATAAAAATTGGTTATTGTCGATCGCCATTTGAGCCCCATGTCTGGTTCCAAGCGGGTAGGATGTTAAGTCACATGCATCTAGGTAGAAAAGGAAATACTGAATACAAACCATGTGGAGCGTAAAACTGGTATACCTATGATCTTATCTAATCTATATAGATGTTATCTCTAAGAAACCTTTACGTTAGATTTGAATGTTGAGATAAGAATTTTTAATTTGAGATGAAAGTTAAAAATTGAATAAAATATTATTTTTTAATATTATTATTATTATTTTGAGATTTAAAAAAATTAAATTAAAATTTTAAAAAGTTAAATTATTTATTATATTTTATATAAAAAATTAAAAAAATTATAATAATAAAATAATATAAAAATAAAAATTTTATATTTTATATTTAATTCCAAACCCAACCTTAATCTCTACGTGTTACGTCTTTTTTAGATTGCCCATTACTTTCACCGACAGTACACTAAACCTGCACACCACGCATCTAGGAGCAGGACCGACCAGAAACGCTTTCAGTTTTCATGTCAAAAGCCTATTCGGCATGCAACAGATGAAAAGTTGCACTGAAGTGCTCAACCAATTAGGCCCAAACTTTAGTTCATGAGTTGTTTAGGCAGGTTTTCAAGCCCAACTCCATTGGGTTGGGTTCGGCTAGCTATTTCCAACTTGTGTAGGTTTCGATCCAACTCCAACTTTTTGTAGCAGAGTTAAATTTAGACTTTCAACTTTAGGTGTGATACTCCGTATGATAAAGATAAGAATATGTGATGTGTGGGATCTCACATTACTTAAGAATGAAAAGTTCTTACTTTTTATAAGGTTCTAATGAGGCTCTAATTATATTATTGATTAGTCATTTTAGAGTATAAACTATGTGATTTGGCCTTTCATTGGAGCGTTAGAAATTGTACCAAAGCCTATCCCTGCCAAAAATATGGGATTTGAACAATGACACCTACGATGAACTAGCCCGACGAGGACGTCGAGAGTTTAAGGGAGTAGATTGTGATACCCCATATAATAAGAATAAAGGTAGGTGATGTATAGGATTTCACATTACTTAGGGATGAAAAATTCTTACTCTTTATAAGGCTCCAATAAGACTCTAATTGTATCATATACTAGTCCTTTTGAAATATAAGTTATGTGGTTTGGGTCTTCCATTAGGACGTTACCTTGGGCTTCTTTATTTTTTAGCCTCATATTTAGCCCATTTAAAAATAAAAATAAAAATTGTGGGCTTTCAAATATCAATTTTTTGAAAAAATTAAAAACTAAAACTAAATCATTCACTGCTAATTTACTATTATACTAATATCTGACATATTTTTATATTAGACATATAGTACTATAGTGTCTAATTACATTATCATACTATATTAATTATATGTTATTATCCTACAGTATTACACGCTATTATATTATACTAGTGTATAACTTATTTATATACTAGACTTATTTCTAGTGTCTAATTACATATTATTATACTTTAGTAAATTGGTATTATGTGCTATTAACTTATTATACTAGGCTTATTAGTTATTTCTATAATAGTGTCTAATTTATATTTATACAAGACTTATACGTACTATAGTATCTTATTACATGTTATTATACTAATGTCGAACTTATTTCTACCTCAATTATATATTAGACTTTCTAGTGTCTAATTACATGCTATTATACTTTATTAAATTATTATTATGTATTATTAACTTATTATACTAGGCTTATTTAAATACTAGTGTCTAACTTATTTCTATACTTAATTATGTATGGTAGTAATACTATAATGTTTACATTTATTGAACTATCAATAGTCTATTTATATTATAGTATAACTATATTATTTTATAATAATTAACTCATAATAATATATTATTGAATTTAACTTTGTAAGTTCTAGTTATATAACTATATAATTATACCAGTATATATGTAAATATATAGATAAATATATATTTTTTAATAGCATATATACAATATTAGAGTCGAATTCAGAGTCAAAGTCGGAGTCGGAGTTGGAGTCGAAACATAAAGTCAGAGTTGGTCTAGCGACACTCCTTACTCCGACTAAAAAATTAAAAAAGAAATTTGATTCTGACTCCGTTAATTTTGTCAGTATCGAAGAAGAGTCAGATTCGAAGTCAGATTTTTTAATTTTTACTCGGCCCGACTTTAGAGAGGAGGGGAGGGGTGGGCCGGGGAGCATAGGTGTTACTACTAACTAGTTCCAACCGGAGTTGTAATTCCTATATAGATAGAATTGGTTCTTTCCCTTATTGTGTTCTTTAAATTCTTTTCATCGTTGGACGTACCCTCAATTTGAAGACTTATAAAATTTCTTACACTAACTAAATTATTTTATAAAAAAAAAACCTCAACGTACATATATCATATTTATGCACATACATAAATATATATATATATACAAACAAATAATGTGGCGTCTTTACGTAGCTATTTGAAGAGAAATAAAAACATCTACAATATCAATTTGATAAATATTATATATATTATTTTTAGAAATTTCCATCGCATTCATCCCATCAGGGTATAAACATTAGTACTCATGTAAGAAGGATAAAGGAAAAGCAGGCGGTATATATGGGATTTAAGAGAGAAGTTATCAATTAATTAACTTCTAGAAACTTCTTAAGGTCAAATTTATAAGTTTAGAAAAATCTAGATATCTGAATTTCCTATCAATGTGACTAGCTAGGAGGCAGCCGTGGGGTACCGCGTGTTTACTGAGTTTTCCTTTTGGGTGGGGCGATGCAATATTTTGGACGGCCAAGATTAATAATCATGTATTGAGACTAATTATTGTATAGTTTGCCTCACAATAGTACTGCTGGATCGAGTATTATTATATGTACTCGATCGGGCGGTTACCATAATGAATTAGGGTTATATATATCATGCATTAAAATTGATTAAATAACCATGCATTACTTAATGATGATATATATATTATATGATCGATTGAAAACGCCACTTTTGTGTAATCAGAAATACTACCTAATATTAATAATTGTTTATATTTTGGAGCATTTGTGACTCCATATACCACGTACGACGCGAAAATATTATCATTAGAAACGTTGAAATTAAGTGGTTCATGTTTTGGAGCCACTGCAAGTGTATGCGCACCTTTAATAGACATGATCGATGATCGATACTGCAGCACCATGCTCACAGTTGACCCATAATATATTTTCAATCCATTTTTTATTTTCCCATTGATCTAGAATCGATTGAAGATTCCAAAACTTTCTGAATCATATTCTGCCGGCGGATCAGCCACATTTTCTTTGTTGATTCGAGTACTAGTGCATGCATATATGTGGATTATATATATATATATATACATATACTAGCTTGGGATTATTGGTTATTGTTAGTCAATGTTCAATTTATTAATACCATTAGTCATGAGTAGTACTACCATTCATGCAAGTTGCAATGCAGCTGATCATCGTGATCATGATCAACATGACGATTCTCGTTTCCGTCCATACATAAAATATATATTGAAAGTACTTCAATAGTAATTCTACGTTGAGTGGAGTGCATTTCTTATCTTTTACACTATCTAGAGATCGAGATGTAGCTGTTTTCATCTCTCCCTAGCTATTCCCATTAAAGGAACAACAGTCGATCGAGCCTAGCTACATTTTTATATATGGATTGATCAGAGAAAGCGAACTAATTCACGTATCCAATTCGATAGACTCCTATATATATATATATATATATAAATTCTTACCCAATGATCGATGCCAATATTGAAAGGAATTAATATATATAATAAGATCTGTACCATAATGGACTGAAAGATCATACATATTCGATGTAACTAGACTAGCTAGTACTACTACTACTACCTGGAAGACAGTCAAGTTGCTTAATTTATTTGATCTTGTTTTCGCATAAATCAGCTTTAATTTGTGTGGAACTTGAGCTAGAGACGACTGAGACACAAAGTATATATGGATAGCTAGGCTGCCCTAACAATTCATCCAACCTAGCTAGCTAGCCTCAATATTAATGGGCGTCATTTTGGAGTTAGTGATCAGAGCCTGGTGATAAAAAAAACTAACATGGTGGGGCTAGTACGTACTTTTGGATCTAGAAAATCATGTATATAAAAAAAAGTCTCGTCTGATCATCGCATTAAAACCAGACATCAAAACCTAGTTGGGCTTTTGCTTTCGATCTCTTTCTTTCTGGCCACAAACAAATCATGATGATGTGATGAGAGGGAATATTCCAATATGCCCAGGTAATTTAAATATTTGGGCTCTAATGGATTTGTGATACGTGTTGCTGTGGCTGATGCCATTTGTAAAAGTACTCCATATATATATATATATATGACAAATTTAAGGTCACTTTAATTTGGACTTGAAAAGAAAGCAGCGCAGAGAGTGATGACTAATTACTTGTCGTATTCCACGAGATCATTAATTATATATGGAGAACAAAATTGATCACCAAGTTAATTAACGGCTTAATCAATGCCCAATATTCATTTCTCCTTATGTTTAGTACTCTTCCTGCAGACATATACGTTATTAATTGAACATCCATGTTTGAGCCAGCCAGCTAGCTAGCCGTAATTTTGTGACCACATACGAAAGCAACTATTCGACGCATGAGTCGATCGTTGCAACCTTCATGACAGTGGCGTTACATTGATAGATATATATATATATATATATCATCACACAGATTCTATAAACAGAAATGCTAGGGACAACCGTCCCACATCCCCGCTGCGAAACCGGATGATGTGGCAGCTGCCACGTTAGTAATTAAAAAAAAAAAGAAGAAGAAGAAGAAGAAGAAGAAGATGAAGAAGAAGAAGATGAAGATGAAGATGAAAGTGGGGGAAACATTTGTACGCAAAAAGAGGAAAAATCAAAACAAAAAACAAAGAGTGGGCAACTCACGCTGAAGAAAAATAAAGAAGCCAGCAAGAAACGTAGTACTCATGCGGAAGGAAAGGAAAATAAAAGAGACGGAAGCCAAATGCTTGTTGGAGAGAACCGAAACAAATAAAAAAAAAAAAAAGGAAAGAAAGCATTCACTGGGAGAAAGATGTGGTGCTTGATTTCGGTTTTGAATATAAAAACAAAAAAAAAATATTGAGAAGAAGTAGCAGAGCGCGGGACCATCCATCTTGATGCAGAAAATTAAATGTAGGGACTTCCGGCTGGATGCAAAACTTGGAAGGTTTACTCAGGATCTTGCAAAGATGGAGATGGAGAAGGGTAGACGGAGAAGATCAGAGGAGAAAAAATGAAGTGGAGGTGAAAGAATAAAAACGACGACGTTGCACATTTCGATCCCCATCTCTCTAGATCAAGTAGCAAACGACGATGTTTTATTTAAGAAGCCACGTAGGATGCGATGCTGCGAAGGTTCCCCTGCGCGGTTGTGAGTAGCATTTTTGTTCTATAAATATCTTTTCTGCCTAAGATTCGAAGAATTCATGAGTATCCCTGCACGTACATTCAAAGACGTTCAAATCGAGAATGATTCGTCCATGTCTAGGGTCGGCGCCCTAGCTACCAATGCAAGGGTTCAGCAGGCAATTAGAAGCTGCTAGCTGCTGTTCCAATTCATTGTGGTTCATGGATTATTAAAGGAATTAATCTTTGCATCATCCTACACACCACATACCATAACTTTTTTTATTTATTTTTATTTGTTTCTCTCATTAAATGTGTATTATATGGATGAAGAATAAAAAAATATAAATGTTTCAAGAAGAGTAAAATAAAAAAAAATTGAAAAAAAAATTGATAAAAAATAAAAAACACATTAGTGTGTGGTGTGTAGGATGATGCATAGCAATGCTCTTATTAAAGTAGCTACCTAGTTTTAACTTTCAATAATGTTAACCTCACTGAGATCGAGAGTATCTATCGAAATTCTTTTCTTTCTTTTTATTTAGTAATTAAGTAATAATTATTTAATGATATTATGAATTCTTTTAAAATGTTAAAGAATATAAAAAATGTATGAAAACTTTAAAAAATTAAAAAACAAAAAACATTTAAGGCAGGATTGAGAACTCAGATGAGATGAAAATTTTGTGAATATTAAGAAGATAGTTTGTAAATAGTAGTGAGATAGTTTGAGTTGAATATATTTTAAGTTTTAAGAAAATGAAAGAGAAAAAATTGTATAAAAAATATTATAAAATTAAAATATTTTATTATTATTATTTTATAATATTATTTTTATTTAGAATTTGAAAAAAAATAGAATTATTTTTTATTTTTTATTTAAAAGTTTAAAAAAATTATAATGATTAGTTTGAAAAAATTATAATGATTAGTTTAAAAATTTTATATTTAAATTATATTTAAAAATAATATAAAATAAGATAAAATTAAATTAAATGAAAATTTTATATTTCATCTCATGTGACATACCAGACCTTAACCTTCTCTATAGAATTTGTCGGCATAGCAGGACTCTTTTTAACTTTTTGGCACCAATTAGTGCGAAGCCACAGCGTCCCAACCACATCATGCACATATCTTTCTTTGCAGCACCCTGTCTTAATGCTTAAAATAATTTCCCTTCGTAATGATGATTTTTTTTTTTTTATGATCATCATGAGAAAATAAACAGCAATATATTTTGTATTTTGCCGACAAACTAAATTAATGTACGTTCGCCTCTTTATCATGTATTTTGTAACAATTAATTATAAAGCCATGAGTTCCTTTTAATTTTTGCCTTTATATCGATCTATTTGCAACTCCAACTCTCCCGATTTAGATTGAGATAGACTCTCAATTACTTATTAACTGCATTACAAAAGGAGTTTGTAATATTTGATCCTTAGAAGATTTTTGAAACGAGTTATAGGGTCTCTTGGGTTGCATGAAGTATCGTTTGACCCATATTTTTCATGAGGGTAATGTTGTGACATGTTTTTTAGTCAAGCAGAAAGTTGTGGGTTTAAATATGGATTGGATTAATAACAATGAGAACTTGACCGGTCACCTCAAAGGTCTTCTTCATATGGATAGAATTAGTCTTTCCTACTTGCGGTTCAAGTAGGTTTCCACTGGTAAGTTCTATTTGTTTTATTTAAGTTGATCTTATTTGCTAGTGTGTTCTTTTTGCAGATGCCTTTTGTTTCACTATTTAGACTTTATCTTGGTCCTATAATTTTTTCTATGAACATTATTGATTGTTTTGTCTTATGGTTGTGTTTGTTTGATTTTTTTATGCCTAGGTTTTGGGCTTTTTGAATATCTGTAACCCCTAGGCATCCGGGTGTAACTACAGTTTTCCTCCGTCATAAGTAAGGGTTATCAATAAAATTTGGATACCGTCCTCTTTTTAAAAATATATATACATCAACTCATAAACTGAATTTCCTAAATATATATCACTACTCCCCTAATTTGGAACTCAAAAAAGTACTGATCATGAAGAAATTAAATTCGAAGCGATCGAAGATGCATCATGATGATCAGTATAATTACTACATACGTACCTAGTAAAGGAAGAAAGCGGCGCGACGATAGATCAAGATATATAATGCATGCATGTCGTCGGTGCAAGTGGCGACGGGTTCCCACACACACACACACGTATTCATATATATAATTAATATAAAATATGACTGCATGCATTGCACATATCAGCCATAGGAGGCAGTTTAATTAAGGGAATATCTTCCCACAGACCCTTTTCAATTTCTCCAAATAACAACCTACAATGGTGGCTTGCCACGTAGACACCACATATTATCAATCTTGGACTACCCTATAGAAGAAGAAAAACAATTCCTGGTCCCATGCCTCATTCCTGAGTCCTCTCTCTGTCTCTCTCTCTCCCGCCCCAGAAAACCCTCAACGGTCTCCCTCCGAGTCCCTCCTAGGAAAAACTTTGCCTATGAATGACAAGAATTGCAAAACCCTAAACCAAAAAACATCGCCTTTCTCAAATTTCCTGATGTTTAAGTTCAAAAAGACCCAAGAAAGTCATAAAAAAGAAAAATAAAAAATATATATCCCATAGAGAGAGACATAGAAAGAATGAATTCTACATTGCGTAATTTCCAAAAGCACATAAATGTACCTCTGAGAATCCGAGAATGGTTTGAGGACAACCCAATGGATGATTGTAAAAGCAAGCGATACTAAGAATCTTGAGAGAGAGAAGGGGGCAATGGAGGGGTGTGAATTGCACACGCCAGCCTTAGGAGGGAAAAATATCGAGCAGCTATAGATACGGATTCGTAACAAAAAGAATTGCACGAGCAACTATGGATGCGGATTTGGTAAAACATTGACATCTGTTAATCTATATTAGAGCATGTTCTATTTTTTCTTCAAAAGCGACTTCTCCTCCTTTTATTTTATAAGTTACGTAATGTATATTATAATGAGAATATCTTCCCACAGGTCTGGAGATGCGACGGTATAAAGGGGTCGCAGGTTTGGTCTGGAGCTCCCCCGCCGGTGTGAAGGTCAAACATAGTTTCGGCAATGGGGTGGGTCACTGGATGCAAAGGTGTCCGTCGAAATGGGTCTATGTTTTTGGAAGAATGAACACGGGTCCAAGCCTCTATGAGGAGTGCTGATATGTCAGCTATTTTATTGGATGCCATTAAATGCATAAGATCAAAATTACTATTCCAAAGAGGAATCGTTAATTAATTAACTAATTTAGCAATTCAACGTAATGAACACGTACGTACGTACGTACTAAACAACTAATTTAGCAATGTCATTAAATTCTATTTTTTCCCAGATCTGGAAACCACACAACCAAAAAAAAGCTTTAACCTAGTCAATCAAACGAAAAAATATATATTTTTACTATTTTTACACAAATCTGCAAATCCGAAGAGAGAAAGCCTACAAACAAAAAAAAAAAAACCATATATTTTGTTCAAAAATCTGGAGACAAAAAACCCATGTAAAATCCTCAAACTAGGTTTAACAACATGAAAAAAAGAAACCCAACTGTAAGGAAATTTTCCACACTTCACAATCTCATTGGTCCTCGACCCAATACCCGACCCCAAGGTCCAAACTTACCTATGAAGCAAGGCACCTACAAGGAAAAGTAATCAGGTGGCTGATGGGACGGACATGCCTGATGGGAACTTGTGTAGAGCAAAACGGGAAAGACAGAGAACTGTCGATCCTCCGACATGGGAATATTAACGGACTACTGAGGATAAAGCAAATCAATGAACCACGCCAGATTAATAGCACCACTACCTAAGCTACACGCCACATGAATGATGTTGCAGAGTCACATCGCATTAAAAGACTGGCAAAATAAACAGTACGAAGGATACAAACTTCATAGGAGCAGACACGACCTGTCCCCCTCCCAAGCTATCGGTATAAATAGCAACTCACAGGTATTAGTAACTCTCTTTGATCCTTAGACTCTCTTATTTATTTACAAACTCTCAACAGACTTGACTGACTTTGGCATCAGAGACTCCTCGACCCCAAGACCACCATTTCCCAGTTGTCTTCTTCTCAACTTTCGTAGATCCAAGTTCTGAAGATCAAAGTTGCTAAAACCTGGCCCGGCGTAATGAAACATGACATTAACACCAACGCTGTACAAAACAAACCTAAAGAGAGAAGACATAGAGATGAAGACGAAGAGAAGATAGAAGATGCAGAAGAGACAAGACGAAGAGAAAAATGAGTTTAGTTTCGGAGAGAGAAGATGTAGAGAATAAAAAAAATGTTACTTTCAGAGAGAAGAAGAAACACAAAATGAAAAGAGAAGAGAAGAAAGAGGAGAGTAAAAAGATTGGAAGAGAGAGAAAAAAGAAGAAGAAGGTGGTAAAACTATCAACCCACTGACATAGCTGAACCCAAGGCCAAAACGCTCTAATTTAAATGGATGCAAAAGAAGAAAACAGAAGACAAAAAAAATACAACACACCAAACATGAACTACACATAGAGGACAACACACAGCTATCCGCACTTATTATTATAGAATAGATATATTATATATTAGTCTTCGTGATTTTCCTGTTGACACCACCACTACCGATTATGAATATCACGATTTTGGAGACATAAACGTAAATGATCTCATGTGCACGTACGAAGCTAGCTAGGGGGAAAAAATTGAAATAAAAACTCCTCGGTCGATCGGCAATAAATATCTTTTTCAATTTTATTGCAATTAATTCACGATCACAAAAGCTAGGCCGGGTCGTTCCTTTTAATTTTGACCTACCACAGTGTCACTGCATTGTAAGCGGTAATAAGTCCCCCGACCCCCCCAGTGCAGGGTGGACCGGCGACCCCCCCACGAGGCTGGGGATGCAGTGGGCCTGGACAGTCCAACTAATGTCTTGCTTTTAAAAGGAAAAATAAAAAATGGCTCGGGAGGCTCCTTTGCTAGCTGCTAGCTTGTGTGTGAGGGTACGATCGAAGGAAACATTATATACTTTTTGAAATGGCTAGAAAGTCATTATTGAAAAGTACGAAAGAGGAAGGAATAAAAAGTATGTATTCAAAGAAGCCCATAATTTCCAAAGATGAATAATGGTCGGTCGAGCACAAAAAAGAAAAGAAAAAAAAAAAAAAAAAAACTATATAGATCATGAGAAGAAGGTATATATAGTCAGAGCATAAGCAATTACAGGAGGACTAAGTTGCTCCGCGTGTCAGTTGGATAAGGCTCCATCATGTGAACATATATCATCTGCATCATCTAATTTCCGGAAAACACATCATGAATATTGTCATGTGTTTCCCAACTTAATTTCTCCGAATAAAGAATAATAATTTAGCCAATTTTGGAAGAGCAATTTTAGTTGATTCAACCAACATTTTTGGGAAAAATGAAAATAAAAAAGAGATATTTAAAAGAAATGGATCTGCGGAGGATAATGTTGTAAAGGTAGGTAGTGCTAAAACCATCGAGTAGATCAGAGGATAATTGTTTATCCATTGACAACATAGTCAAAGCAAACATGTGTGCCTCGACCGATCGTATGCATTAATATTAGTTAGTGGGTTCTAAGTATATATTATTGGAATTGTGAGTCATAAATCTTATATCCATCGATAATAATCATTGATTATCTAACAGAACAGAACGATTTAATTAGTGCTTAAATTGAAATATTGGGTCCAACGTCCTTTTTGATACCCTTTCACATTATAATTAAGCCAATATATAATTTTTTTTTAGTTATAATACAACTGGTACTTCATGGTCTCATCTTAGGGCCGGCCACCCCACCTTTGTGCCCAAACAGTACTCTCAAACGCAAAGGAGACTACTAGCAATTGGGCCCAACGAAGATGGGGTCTCTTATCTCAACTTAAGCAATATTGGAATTAGACTAATTATATATGAATATATGTATAAATATATATATATATATTTATCATGGCCATATATAATAATAATATTACACTCGCTAGCTCGCTAGCTAGCAAGGGACGTCACAGCTGGATAATCAGCTTCGAGACTTCGTGAGATCAGATTTGCCTACTTATACGCCTCCGCTACGCTAAGCAGTTCTACTCATCTTTCACTAGCAACTTCCTAGCTTCTCCTGCTTCGATCCTCAAAGCAAATTAAAGAAGCAAATATATATATATATATGTATATCTGATCTGATGGAAGCCAAAGGAAGTTCTTACACCCAAGATGGCACTGTTGATCTTCGTGGTCGCCCCGTACTAGCATCTAAAACAGGGAAATGGAGAGCTTGTGCTTTCCTTGTTGGTAATCATCATATCCTTATAGTTATATATCCTTATAACTATATGCTATCATTTATTAATTGAATGTCAAAAACTTGATCTTTTGTAACATTTGATCAGTACTACTTCACAATAAGCGCTTATGGTCTTGTAGAATAAGATTGCGGCCGGCCGGCGGGCACATAAATATTTATTAAGAACTCCAAATAATATACGTACGCTTGTTTCCTTCGTAAGAAAACGTTCGATGGCTACTATTTGCAAGCATTTTCTTTTTAGTCCTTGGGCATACGTAAACTTCGGGTGGATTAATGCGCGCAAAGGAAACCAGCTTTAATTAAGAGGATTCCAGCAAAAATTAACTTCATTGTACAAATTAATTGTTTGATCAGCTTGCGGTAGTTATAATATTTATTAACTGCATGTACATTTTTACACTATTAATTACTTATTATTGTACGTACACGGAGATCATAGCCAGGTATTAATAATATTGCTCCGTCTAATTAATTTGTTGAATGTTTCAGGTTATGAAGCATTTGAGAGGATGGCCTTTTACGGAGTAGCGTCCAACTTGGTAAATTACTTGACAACCCAACTTCATCAAGACACAATCTCGTCAGTAAGGAATGTGAATAACTGGTCAGGATCGGTGTGGATTACACCAATTCTTGGAGCTTACATAGCAGATACTTACATGGGTCGCTTCTGGACTTTCACTGTCTCATCGCTCGTATACGTCATGGTATATTATATACACATATATAAATTAATATGCTTCGTCCACTAAGAATTTTGTGTTTATCAAGCTAGCATTAAACATATATAATCCCATTAAATTAGAATTTTTTTAATTCCTGGCCATATATCTGAGCTAGCCGATCTCAATCTTCTAGCTGGCTTAGCCAGCTAGATGATAATTAATTAGTATTACATTCACTATATATCTTTAGCTTCCAAGCAAAATGCACCATGCACATGTTTGGACCATATTTTGGATTACCTACTCCCCAATACACCAATGAGCTTCTTTATTTTTGCTCGTAGGGACCATCCAATTAACGCTATATATATATATATAGTTTTGATTTATTCATATAATTACTAGGTTTACAGGGGATAATATTAATTATCCCATCAATTTACACTAAGTATTGGTCATAATTATTTAGTTTAAACGCTTCATTAATAGATTATCAAAGATGGAATTTCAACTGACTGCTTGCAATGAACCTAAATTTTATCTCCATGGGCGGAATAAGGCCCGAAAAGACAATCGGTACTACTGAATTAGTACTGATAGGAACAAAATCATGTCATGCTACTTATAACAGAAGATTGGCAGTACTTCGGTGCGATTTCCCATGCATTAACATATATAGGATTTTTAAGCCTTGTAACTTACACGTGCCCACGATGAACATTAACGTACGCTGTCTTGTTTCTCGTTGTAGTAAGCTAATTATACTCTCGATCATGTGGTGTCTCAACAGGGAATGGTGCTTCTGACAGCAGTAGTTTCACTCAAAAGCTTGAAGCCATCATGTACAGATGGATTCTGCAACAAGGCTACTTCTTCACAAATTTCCTTCTTCTACTTATCTCTCTACATTATCGCAATCGGGGCAGGTGGAACAAAGCCCACCATATCAACCTTCGGCGCAGACCAGTTTGATGATTTCAATCCCCACGAGAAAGAGCTTAAGGTTTCATTCTTCAATTGGTGGATGTTCAGCTCTTTCTTAGGGGCTTTACTTGCCACTCTTGGCCTTGTTTACATTCAAGATAATCTGGGATGGGGCTTAGGCTATGGTATCCCTACAGTTGCGCTTCTGCTATCTGTATTTATTTTCTATTTAGGGACACCAATCTACAGGCACAAAGTTAGGAAGTCTAAGAGCCCTGCAACGAACTTGATTCGAGTCCCCATTGCAGCTTTCAAAAATAGGAAGCTTCAGCTCCCTAGCAACCCCTCAGAGCTTCACGAGTTTGAGCTGCAGCATTACACCAGCAGCGGGAAGAGGAAGGTCCAACACACCCCCATTTTCAGGTGAGCTCTCTAAAACTCATATTACTAACTAGTATTTTAATTTCTTTTAACCACGGTTGTGGTGATCATAATCCAACAGTGACCCCGAATTCGTTACGAATTTTTCCTCGTTCAATTTTAGTTTTTGAGACTACATAAAGCAGCTTGCTTATTACTTAATTTGTATATATACATGGAGCGTCATCACTTCTCTAAAACACTTGCCTATATAAGAACACTTAACATGACTTCTCTAAAACAGTTAACTAAGAACACTTATATCTGCCCATCTTCCACAGCACCCCNGATATTACGTTGAACACAGTAAAACACGTGATGGACTAAGGCGATTTACCACTATTCCCCAGGTTTTTGGACAAGGCTGCAATAAAAGATGCCAGCTCGGACGTCTCAAAGCCACCATGCACAGTGACTCAGGTAGAAGGAGCCAAGCTCGTATTGGGGATGATACTGATATGGGTAGTGACACTAGTTCCCAACATGATTTGGGCACAAATCAACACTCTTTTTGTCAAGCAAGGTACCACATTGGACCGAAGCCTAAGCCCCACCTTCCAGATTCCAGCTGCCTCCCTAGGGAGCTTCGTAACTCTCTCCATGCTCCTTTCTGTGCCCATGTACGACCGTTACTTTGTGCCATACATGCGTCGAAGAACTGGAAATTCTAGGGGAATCACACTGCTTCAAAGGCTTGGTATTGGATTCGTCATCCAAGTTATAGCCACTGCAGCTGCTTATGCTGTGGAAGTTCGGCGGATGCATGTCATAAGAGAGAACCATATAGTAGGTGCGAAGGAAATTGTCCCCATGAGCATATTTTGGCTACTGCCCCAATATGTTCTGCTAGGCATCGCCGATGTGTTCAATGCAATTGGATTGCTAGAATTCTTCTATGATCAGTCTCCAGAAGACATGCAAAGCCTTGGGACAACGTTCTTCACAAGTGGGGTTGGTGTTGGCAACTTCATGAACAGCTTTCTAGTAACAATGGTGGACAAAGTCACAGGAAGGGATGGAGGGAAGAGTTGGATAGGTAATAATCTGAATAAGAGTCACTTGGATTACTACTATGGCTTCCTTCTGGTCATATCCACACTCAATTTAGTAGCGTTTTTGTGGGCATCAAGTAAGTATATTTACAAGAAGGAAGTCACAGAAGCGAAGGAGGTGGTTTATCATCATCAACAAACGGAGGGCAAAGTAGTCATAGATAGGTCTCCTATGGGGTCACAAGTATGAATATATAATATAATATATAGGGATGGATGGATGCATGATCACATGCATGGTGCTGATGATCTTGTCAGATATATTGCTAGCTAGCATGTAACACTTAATTCGATGATCGATCGATCGGTAAGGCAGCGCGCTATAATTCAATATTTTGCCACCTGCTGGTATTAAATAAAAGGTTTGTGCGGTTTTCAATTACTTTATATATTATAGAGTTACCTAGCTAGTAATTATTAAGTACTAAATATTAAGGCCAGAATCAGGATTTATATATGTTTAAAGAATTGGTCATGATACCATACTATTTAATTAACCAATCCATGCATGCGTTATCCACCCACCCCAATCCATGAATTGGTCATGAATCATTTGAATGCTTTCAAAGATGCCTAATTAAAATAATATGGACCGATCGGCTGCAGCCCAATATATCTACTATATATATAAATGTGAATTTTGGATGAACAGTATTTTCGTCTAATATTTTTATTTCCGATTTTGCCCTTCCTTGTATCCTTAAATTATCACTTTTGTTTCTCGTTTTGCTTCACCTCCTTAATATTACTGTCTTTTTACATTTTCGATATTATCCCTTCCTCTTATAGACTGAATCCGACTCAAATATCTTCATGTGTTTCGAATTGCTTCTCCTCCTGAATCTCGGCAGTGCTAGGTATGCTTCTTATTCTTTCTTCTCTCAGTGCTGCATGAGTCGATTTCTTACACTATAATCACATCATACGCATATACATGACAAAAAAAAATCCAAACAAAATAAAAACCATATTTGCATATTCGCGTTTCATCAGGTGGATTACTACTTCACAGAAAATAACCTCAAAAAAATCAAACAAATCCATGCGGATATACATCACACCAAAATACAACCCAATCACAGTGAATAAAATCTTCCGATTTTCATAACTTTAATAGGGAAATCTTCCGATTTGCTCGCAGTTTAGGAGAGAGGGAGAGAAGCAACGAACCAATGTACTAACAAAAAAAAAACCCCAAATAGCGTGAAAAAAAAAAAAACACAAACCGAACATCAATTGGTAACCTTACTTGGAGAAAATTGAAACCCACTCAAAACTATAATAGAAAGTGAATCAAAAGGATCTTTGCTTCAAGGATTTCCCTTTCAAAAGATGTGAACAAAACCTTGGATTGAAACTTGGAAAGAAATTGAAAATGGGTAAAGAGAAGTGAGCATCATTCGGCTAGGAAGGAATCAGTGATCGAAGTACTCACTATTTTACTCTTCCTGAGAAAATATCGGAGAAAGAGAGGGAATCGGTGAGAAAGAGAAAATCAAGGGCTCCGGCGGGGAGGGGGAGAGAAGGTAAAGATAGAAATGTATGAGAAATATGGAAGACTTTCTTCAAGTTTGGTGACTCTTGCTAATATTACCGCAATGGTCACTGTGCCTAATGTTGATCCACCAAAATAATGCCACCTCATGTGCAATGAAGGTTGGCGTTCTTGTGACGCAGAGAGGGCTTCATGATACATCACCGCGGACAAATGGGCCTTGTAAGACGGACGACCTTTACAACTATGGACTAAGCCCGTTTGTCATGAATATTCTTTAATAATTTTCTTTTCCATATTATTTATTTGTTGATTGATGATTTATTGGGTTTCTTGATAGATCCTGCAAAAGATCTCTTATTACATCAATTCTTAAGCTTATTTCTAAAATTTGATGATAGATAATACTGCATATATGTATATGTATATGTATATGTATATGTATATGTATATGTATGTTATATGGTTCTTAGTTCATGATCATTATATATCTCCATCAAGCTATATATAATTAATTGGATATATATAAATATTAATTGCATGTCATACACAACCAAGTCTTAAAATTAAGCTCTTGATTTATTTTAATAAATTCCACTTTAAAATAGAGCACACGTTTTTTTTTTTTTTTTTGAAATGAGATTTATTAAATTTTTTCACTTAGTATATGAATTCATGTACATGGAACCTAATAACACATGGAAATATAGTTTATTGATAATTGAAATCGATTGATATATCTATTACAAAGTAAATAATATGTTCCAATTTATTATATTTATTATTATCCCTACTATGTTAATATAGTTAAACTGAATAAATATAATTATATTTTTATTATATTCTGTTTTTTATATATATTTTTTTAAAACATATCTGTTGATTAAAACATATATATGGTTTTGGTCCAAAATAGCCACTAAAGTCTGAGGGAGTACATGCATGCATGTTTACCGTTGTAAGTGCAATGTTATATGATCACAGTTTACTTAGTACCATTGTTTATGTTTCCAAACTTTGGTTGCAAAATTCCAAAAGCTTGATAAACAGTAGCTTATTAGTACAAAGACTATAATGAAAACCAAAAAAAATAAAGGATCGTTTCCAATGTTTTTCATTTTTGTGGTTATTTTACAGCCTTTTATTTGTTTTTATTTTCTTTTTCTTATATGTTTTATTAAAAATAATATTGATAATAAATTTCATTTACTGTATTGTTTTTTTCCTTCCAAGATTTTTTCGTATAAATACTGAATTTATTTATTTATTTGTTAGGATATTTTTTCTATTTTTTTTTTTTTTACAGATTTGTTGCTTTTGCTCTTACTTTACTGTTCATCAATCCGGTTGTTATCAATTTCCTCTATTTGCACTGTTCTTTTGTTTGTCCTCTACTTTCCGATATGATCTCTTTTATGTCATTTGAAAAAATGTTATTCAATTTTTTTATATTTATTTATATACATGCACCTATAGTCAAGATAAATTGTTGATATTATATGTTTGTTGTATGAATATTTCCAATGCTAATGCTTTGATTTGATCGTCTATTTATGTTTTTGTCCTTGATTTTGTTACCGTCCTCCAATTTCCGTGTTTTCATCTTATCAAATTTTGATTTTTTTCCCTTTTCCCCCACTTCGTATATTTTCTACTGTTTTCTTCTTATATATATTTCCCACCGCTTCCACCGCCTACTGCTAGGTATTAGAGTGATTTTCATCTCTTCATTTCCTACTGTTTGCTATTTGATAAAATTAAGTCCTCTCGTTTTAACTTTCCCAAATCTACAACTTTGGCCTCTAATTTTATTAAATCAATTAATGTGTTTAATATACTGTGATTTAATATAATTTATTAATATTTAATGTTATTATTAGTAGCAATAATAGTTGAAATTTTTTTCATACCTAAATAAGATTGTACAGGGTTGAGGTGCTAGGAGCTTTACTAAGTATTTCGTATAAATTCGGAGGAATCTATTATAATTGTTGATATATTAATATGGTCATGTTTAAGAAATATAATTACAGAATTTTAGAATCTTTTTGTTCTGTTTTTTTAATGTATTTTTTATAATAGATTTGGTGCTTCTTGCTTACTTCAGTGCTCTCCATACCGCTCACTGTTGGCTTCTTCTACTTCCGCTGATCTTATATTTGTCCTCTACCTTCTGGTACGTCTATTTCCCCTCAGTTAAGTAAATAGTTATTGTATTTATTTTGTAACAAATATATAAACTTGTAATTCTCGATTATAACTATTTGTTATTTATAATATGGAAATTTGGATTCTTATTGCTAGACAATTTAATATTATATTATATGTTTTAATATAATTTAGAAAAATTGTTTTTAATAGATGTTACTTTCTTATGCTTTAGATATAAATAGTTATAACATTGTTTGTGTATTATATTTCCATATATATGCATGTATGTCTATGGGTTGGGCCTGGGTCTAAAAAAAAATATTTAGATTTTTGTATCCACCCTTTTTTATCCCTTATTAAAATAAATTTTAAAAATTTTAGGTGAAAAATAGAATAAGCACAAAAACAAATAGAAAGAAATACCAAAGTTTAGAGAAACGTAGCATCTGAGAGGCTTGGTTTGAGGGGGGAAGAAAGAGAGAGAATGAGGAAGTTGAAAGGGATTTTCGAGATGAGAGAGGATCAGAGAGAGGGAGAGAGAAGCAGAGAATGAAGGATATCAGACAAATCCAATCCATGTAAAATATTATTACAAAAATTTTTAAAAATCTTAACTCCAAAGTTATAATAAATTTTAATAACGTTAAAACATCCCCGAAACAATAACATAACTATTTAAAATCTTTTCTTTAAAACTTAAATGTTGGTAATATATAAGTACAAAGTATCTACTTGTAGTTATATGTTTGTGGTAGTGTTTGTATTATAGTTTTGAATACTTTGCAGATAATATATGTGATATGTGTTGTAAGCAGAAAGAAAATTCTTAAAATATAGATAAAACTCTGTCTGTTTATAGTTAAACATTTAAGGCATAACAAAAACCATCAACTGGTATGTATTTATCTTTCTCATATGATGCTTGTGCTATTTACTTTGTAATGACTACTCTAATTATTCATATGTTATATTTGACAAGCATATGAATTTCTTAGTACTACTTATAATTAATAAATGCCTATTATATGTCCGTTTGAAACTTATCGCTCTTATAATATATACTTTAAAAATATATGTACATTATTGTGACTTGGTTATTATAAGTTGTCGTATTATAGTTAAAAATTTGAAATATAACAAGATTGATCAATTAGGCAAACGTGCAGCGCAGGTTGCCCTTACTAGTGTATATATATATATTTATATATATGGTTTGTGAGCGTATTATTGGCCCACGTATTGAAATTTCACATGGCATTAACATGGAACCGGACGGCCTGACTTCGAGCCCCATGCATGAAAAATAACCCAAGATATCATAATTGCTACCGAGATTTGCTACACAACCTCCTACTATTCACCCACACTCCACACTATACTTTTTAATATTTTTTAATATTTTAAAAAAAAATTTGAAATTTTTTTTTTAAATATTTCAAATTTTTTATTCACTATTCATATAAAAAAATTTGATAAAAAAAATTAAAAAAAAAAAATTTTAAAAAGGTGGAGTGTGGAGTGTAGTGAATAGTAGGAGGTTGGGAAGATTATTTCAATTGCTACCGGGCATCTTTAAAAAATGAACAAGTGCTACTAAAATAAAGGTAGTTGAAATATAACGTTTAGATCTTATCACAAAAACTGGGCATCTATTAATTACAAGCAGTCCAAATTAACTTGGAAGTATCGATCAACAAAAATCAACTAATTAGGTTATAATTAGGGCCGTAAAAAAACTGAAAAATCACTAAGTCAGACTAAATCGGTGTGTTCGATCTGGTTTCAATTTAACAAAATCGGTTGAAAATCAGTTTGTTTCTGATTTTGATATTTAGAATACTGGTTCGAACCAAACCGAACCGATACATATATATAATTTTTTTTTAATTTTTTATATAATTTTTTATATTATAGAAAATAATAGTTATTATTTGATAGTTAATAATTACTAAACTTTTGAGTTTATTAATAGTTAATATTTGATAGGAAGTAATATGCTACTAGAAAAGGTTTCAATTTTGTAGCTAATAACTGCGAATGCATGTCGAAGATCAGTACCGGGAAAAGCAAACAATTGTAGGTATTAACTAAAAAATAGATCAAGCCAGCTTTGATAAAATTGGTATAATTGATTAAAGTTTCAGTACTAGCTATATATATAGTTTATTAAAATTAATGTTAACGCCAAAGTATTAGTCCACGGGCCAGAAAATATTGGTATTAGAAAAATTGGCATTAGTCCACGTGACCGGTTTCATCCCTAATTATAACAAATATTACAACTGATTCAAAGACTAAAAACAAAATTATCATAAATGCGGTAGAAAGACGAGAGAAGTTGATTAGGGATGAAAAATAAAAAAAATCAGAAAACTGTCTGAACCGGTTTGTAAGCAGTCTAGTGCAGTACCAGTTCTTAATAATCAAAATTGGTCCTAAACCGGTACAGTACTGACTAAAAATCGGTTTAAATCAAACTGAACCGGTATATATATATTTTATAATTTTTTATATAATACTATGTATATTATATACTAAATTGCTAATTAATATAACATGAAATTCTAATCTTATTATTCAAGTATATAAATCTTATAATATAAAATTAATATAACATGTGATATACATAAAATTAATGTTATAATTTTTAATACAACATTTGATATATAACATATAAATTCTAATCTTATAATATAAAATTAATATAACATAAGATTTTAATCTTAAACATAAACATTAATATTAAGTTATTAATATAAACTTACTTTTGATATATATATCAAGATAAATATATTTTAAAACATTTGGTCATATATACTCATATAAAAGCTCTATAACTTATATAGACTATAGTTAATTCAATACTATACTAGTATTTATTAATTATTATAAAATAATACACTTATACTATAATATAAATAGACAAATAGTTTAGTATATGTAAATATCATATTATTATTATATAAATAATCTGTAAAATCTGAAAGACCGGACCGAAACCAAAAAAATAAAAAGCTCCTATTTTGGTAATGAATCGATCTTGTATCGGTTCCTAAATTTTTTAAACTGGTCATGTATATTGATTCAATTCAATAAAAAAATATAAAATCAAACCGGACCAGACCAATTATAACATTAAAACTGCTCATATACATGCATGCCATGCCAGTTGCGAAGAAAGTAGTAAACAATATTAATGTGGTCATGTATACGTGTTGAAGATTGCAATTGATCATGCTTTGCCCTTTGTAAACGCATTAAAAGAAGTCAGATTTGAATTTATGAGTTTTTAACTACCCGTTTGCTTTCTTTGATTTTGTTTTTCTTTTCTATGTTTTATTAGATCTAATAAAAGTGAAACACATTCTAGTTTTCTCAATCCAAACTCTTTCTTTCGAATCTCGGTTTCTTTTCATTTTTAGATATGTTTTCTCTTTCAATACTATCTGTCTCGTTATTCTCTAGATATCCTCGCATGGTGCCGCTGGGGCTGAGGAGCCATAAGGACCCAGAAATTGGCATGAGATGGTACCTGGATGGTGCTCTTGCAGTGTCGTGCATTGCTGCATGCTGGCCCAAGTACGGTTCGAAGGTTCTGTACTATCCGATGGCACGATTGGTGCTGTGTGCAATGCAATGTTGTTGTGCGTCTGTGTCGTGTGGTGCGATTTGTGCCATGAAGGTGTGAGGATACCGTGCGCTCAGGCTCATGCAATGGGTGGTTGTTTTATGTCCGATGGGTGCTCATATGGCCGTTGTTTTATAAATAAAATGAAGTCTATTTCCTATTAAAAAAAACAGCTTAATTAGTTCAAATGCAAATTACTTGTTCGATGCCAATTAATATTGGCATGACTCGGCCGGCCCAGCCCTTAAAAATTATAGAGCATTGCTTTGTAGCATCCTACACACCACACACCAAACTATTTTTTATTTTTATTTTTTATTTTTTTTTCAATTTTTTTTTTATTTTAGTTTTCTTGAAACATTTATATTTTTTTATTCATCATCCATATAATACACATTTAATAAGAGAAACAAATAAAAAAAATAAAAAAAATTATGGTGTGTGGTATGTAGGTTGATGCAAAGATTAATTCAAAATTATATATGCAAGAACAATACTAGTCATTCTGAGGGCTCCTGTTGATTTTTTTTTATTTTTATATATTTATATCTTGATTAGGAAAGTATTTTTTTAATAATTTTAATAATTTTTTAATTTTTAAAAATATTTAAAAGTATTAAAAAATGTATGTAAATAAAGAGAAAAAAAAAAGAGACATAAAATACATAGGAGCTCCTAACTGTGACTGTAGTGTAAGGCACTACAACAAAAAAGAGATTTTGGGATGATTTTATTTTGGGACGAATTGAAAATCGTCCCAAAAAGTGAGATTTAGAGACGAATTTTATATTTCGTCCCAAAAAGACGACGGAAGCTGCATACCGTTCGAAC
>QEOT01122967.1:0-41601 GCA_003123785.1 Pterocarya stenoptera
ATTGATCTAGACCCCGAGAAGGATGAGATTTTTTCTGTTAGAAGTGCATATAGATTAATCAGAAATATTGATAAAGAATATATGAGAGAAGAAAGCTCAAACTCAGGCCAACAGAGACAGCTATGGAAAGAAATGTGGAAATCACAGATGCCTAATAAGGAAAAAGTCTTCTCTTGGAGAGCATGTAGAGATGGTTTACCCACAAAACACAACTTCTTAAAGAAAAACATTATCAATGAGGGTTGTTATGTTTTCTGTGTTAAGGGTAGTGAGGGTCTTGTTCATGCACTGGTTCTCTATTCCTCTGTGAAGGAGATTTGGACTAAGACTCTTCCTTCACTGAATCTATCTAATGTCCAAAATCATTTTGTTGATATATGTAGACAGGTTAGGGTAGAAGGCAATATAGAGGAACTGGAAATCTTTTTCCTTATTTCTTGGGGCTTGTGGTATAGACAAAATTAGAAGATTTATGAGAAGAATATTCTGACAGTGGAACAGGTTGTGGCTTATGCACTATCTTTTCAGAAAACTCATAAGGTAGCCAAGGTTATAAAGAAGCGGAATTATAAAACACAATTTTGTTGGGTTCATCCAAATGAAGACTTTCTCAAACTTAATGTGGATGGACCAATCTTTCAAGATCAACCTAGAGCAAGAGTGGGAGCAATTTTAAGAGATCACAAAGGGGAGGTCCTTATGGCTGCAAGCAAAAGGGAATATAAAGTGTGTTACCCTTCTGAGATTGAATTATTGGCTATGTTTAGAGGCTTGCAACTTTGTGTTACCCATGGCATTCAAGACCTCATTCTGGAAAGTGATTCCCTGCTTATGGTGAATGAAGTCAAAGCTGTTGGGGATTCAATGTCCCTAAAATGAAATCTAATTACAAAGATTAAACTGTTAATGAAGAAATTCAAAAGTTGCATTATTCAACAAACTGCACAAGTAGGGAATGAAGCTGTCCATAAGCTTGCTAGATATGATTGGCATGTAAATAATATTTGTGTATGGTGGAACTCTTTCCGATAGTGTATCACAAGTCATTTGGGGTGATAAACTTTTGTAACTCTTTGCAATAATGAATTTGTTGTCATAAAAAAAAGTTATAAACAAAACTAAAAATTTAACAATGTCCCGCATGCACCTCGCGTGAGTGTGCGATTAATTATAAGTTAAACTAAAAAATCTAATGCATGCCTCTAGAATTAATCTCTTCACTTCTATATACATACACACACACACACGACATTTTTAAACCACGAGTAAACATTTTTAAAAGACTACAAAGTATAAAAGAGTTGATAGGACATAAGTACACGTGCACTATAGAAGATATATATATATATTTATATACCTACTTGGATTGTGAGAAATTCAATTATTTGGCTGCAAGAGAGGAGAGGCGTGGTTCTCACAACCTTGGGCAGGTGAACGACTGTTCCAATCACCTGCCTATGGATTTAGGACCCACAGCTCCCTCTCCAACACCTTAAAAACACTCACAACCAGCTCTTTATACCCTTTTATTTTCTAAATCTTAGGGTTTACATTTGGAGAAAATCCCAAATGCATCCTCCATCCAGCCCCCCAAATAGGGTTTCAGTTTGAGGATTGTACAGTGGCACCCCATATTTGGGGAGCCACTATGCATCCCCTTTCCTCATTTCGGTTACTCAACTCCTACATATCTCATCTCTCTTGTTCCATACTTCCTACCATCTGATAGCCCCTCTGATTGTCTTCTTTGGTAATAGCTTCATTTGCTTCATTTCACAACGAGAAATCAAAGCCTCGAAAATCTTAATTAATTCTCACAGGTTTGTCATCTGTGACTTTGTCCCCCATTAAAAAAAAAAAAAAAAATCATTTTTTCTTTTTGAAAATATTTTTCGATTTTACAACATTTCTCAAAGGTTTGAAAATCACGTTGCCTCTTGATTTCTTTACAGTTTGTAGCTTCAATTCGATTGATAATGTTTGTACACCTTTTCGATTTGCATGTGCAATGTATGAAATTTTGGTGGTTTTCCAATCAATTAGCTTGATAAATATTTCTCTTCATTTGGCTGCAAAGAATTTGTCCTTGAAAATCGTTTTCTAAATTTCACCCTTTTTTACAACATTTGGTTTGCACTGGCCGATAAAATATACTATTTTTTTTTTCTTTTTTCTTTTTCATTCAAACGTTTCAGAACCAAGCAAATGATAATTGTTTGTTTCTTTAATTTATTACTCCGTTGAATATATAATTGATCTGAAAAGAGTGGCAAGTTTACCTAAACTTTTTGACATTTATTTTTCATCAAGAGAGAGGTTTTCCTTGAAAGAATCTTCTCTCAAAGTGAGATTGTTATCTTTATAACTCTAAGTTTTGGTATGCTCAGTGGTCTTGTGGAAACGTGGAAATGGAATTGAATTCATCGTGTTCTACATTTTTGGGTTTCAAATCATTTTTAGATTTTTTAGTAGTGGAGTTGGTTTATAAGATTTGGTTTTGCATCACCTGGTTTGTCTTTAGATTTTTTTACCAGTCCAAGAACTTGGGATATTTCCAAATGCTGAAACTTGAATCCTGTATCCTTTCTTAGCCCCAATTTGATTATGATTTGGTTTTGCTGCTTACGGATGAGGGACGAAGGTAAGGAAAAATCAAGGTTTCATTAATGTAATGAAGATTTCTTATTATCTATATGAAGAAATGGAAAAGTTTTACAACTTAAAATACTATGTTTCCTATGATTTTGCATATTTGTGATTGTGATTGGGGCTTGTGAACACCATCTTGGTTATGATATCTATTGTCTTTCCTTTCCACTATCTTTGATTTTCACTATACAGATTATGTGATATCCACTGTCTTTGATTTTTGTTACTGCTCTTGGTTGGTTGCGATTACCATTACCATGGCTGTGATTAGGGCTATGATTGGTGCTTTGTGTAATTTATAGATTCTATGTTTGGCATTCGATGGGGGCTGTCAATGGGGCTATATATGTAAGTGTAGGAGTTGTGATGTGGTAGGATTGTTGAGTGTGCGAGTGTAATATCAGCAACTGTAGTGAATGCTCATTGATCTGTATGGCAGGGTAACCCGAATGACCATCTTTATTGTGGAATTCTCACAAAGGTAATAGGGATTTGCAGCTATCCTATCTTGTGCCTTTTGTTATGCTTGACATTGTATCATTCTGCCTCCATGATATGTAAATATAACCTGTTTTAGACTTTGGCTTTGTGCTATCTTGTTCTTTCTTGGCTTAATTAGTTGGGTGTGCATGGGGGCTGGGTTGTGATGTTGGTTGATGTGGTAGCCCCATCCGCAAGTGTTGGCAGCCCCAAAATGATGTGTCCGCACATGCTTTTTGCTTTGGCTTGTGTGTTATAACCTATTTTGAACTTTGGTTTTATGATTTCTAAGCTTCGCTGGTTGGTTGTGTTGCAAGGGGGCTTGACCCTTGTTGGTTCATGTGGAAACCCCATCATTGGTTTTGTGAAAAACTTTGTGCATTGTTGCTATAATACCTATGTTTTTTTTCAGTTTCCTTGTTTGGAGAGCTGGATTTGGATGCTCTTAGTTGATGAGGTGGGAAGAAAATTTGGTTTTTGACATGTTGTGCCTTTTGTTTTGTGACATGTTTTGTGTAATGTTGAGATGTTGGGTGGGTGTAGAAGGGGGGCTTGGCCTAGTTGGTTAATGGGGCAGCCCCATCAACCCTTGTTGAAGAACCAACGAAAATGGATTCTGCATTGCTCCAAGGATGGTCCAAATCAAAGATCTACTATGTCATTGACCCCAAATCGTACTTATGTTGCTATTGATTCAGTAAATGATGTCGAGAATGAGGATTTCTTGACAATGATGATGTCAAATTGAAGGAAAGGAAAGCCGAGAAAGCAAAACGTAAGGCCGACCTCAACTAGGTCAGGTGAGGACATTGTCGAGCTCTCCAGGATGAATTATACTCTTCTTGAGGAGTCATACGCTCAATAGAAAGAGTTTTTCCATCTTAAGGAGCAAAAAATATAGTCGGAGGATGAGAGTCTAAGATTGGAAGCGAACAAACTTGAATTTGTCCGGTTTAAAGCGGAGGAGAAAGTGAAGAGTGAGAGGTTAGAAAGGGAGGAGTGGATCATGTTGAATGAAAATTGTGGCAAAACATAATAGGGAGTAGCAGTGACACTTTGTTATTTTGTTGTTTAATTTGTTATAACTAAGTTAATCATTGTGACACTTTTACCAATGGCAAGCATTGGTTAATTTGTATCTTCTTCATTGGTTTTTTCTTTGTCATTTGAGGATATTTGTGACGCCCCCAAATTTCGCTTGGAATCGGATGGACATTTGAAGCGTCGAGACATGCAACACAAGGTTACCTGCTCCCGTTCATGATATATAAGATGCAATGTTCCTAACATGCATCTAGCATTATGTAATATTCACAGCGGATAATTTTTTTTTCTTTAGCAATATTATGCACCAAACTGAAATATCTCAAATACTTAAAACATACTTCATATATAATGACATACTAAACAACTGAGATCACAATACTAGTCCAAAATAGCTGCGATCAAAAGAGTGCTAGATATTGAACTCCACAAATACAAGTAGTAATATGAGGTAACTACTGTACTATCCTCTACGTTGCACAGTCGTTTAGTTGACTGTTTCCAGTTGGTCAATTCTCGGTTCTCTTTCAAATCTTGTAACAAGATCTACCATTTTGGGGGAATGGTAGTTGGGACTACCACAGTGAGATTTGATTACAAATCTCAACAAGTTAACAAAAAACCTTCACACTAGTTAATGATGCATGCATAACAGTAAAAGTATGAATGCATTATCAAAATCTTAAGTAACCATAGTATAACTTGACATAAAATATAACATAACTTAAACTAAAGCGTGAACTGAACTTGACTTGCTTAGACCGAACTAGATTTAAACTGAGACTTGACTTGACAAGAACTTGATCTGAAGCTTGACTTAACATGAACTAAAACTGACTTTTTTACTTAACATGAACTTAAACTGACTTCTTTATTTAATATGAACTTGGACTTGAATTCTGAAACTTAACTTGACATGAACTTGAATTTGAACTAAAACTTAACTTTGCATGAACTTGTACGGACTTCTTTATTTAACATGAACTTGGACTTGAATTCTGAAACTTAACTTGACATGAACTTGAACTGAAACTTAACTTTGCATGAACTCGAATTGACTTCTTTACTTAAAATGAACTTGATTTTGAATTTTGATAATCAAAATGATTCTGCCAGTCGTTTCGTATGGAATAGTGAACAATCATAATGATTCCACCCAGCATATTCCGTCAGAGATATTCAGACAATCAAAATGATTCCATCATGAGTATTTTAAATCATGTTTCCTACCAATTAAAATGATTTCACCAGGAGTACTTATTAATACTCTGACAATTAGAATGATTACATCACGAGTATTTTAAATCACCCTAGCACTCAAAATGATTCCACCAGGATTACCTAGTAATATTCTAAAAATAAAAATGATTACATCAGAAGTATCTGCATAATTGAACTTGAACTTAACTCAAAAGATATGACTTACTTGAGATAGAAACATTTTATAACAATGCATAACATGTAACAGACAACATACTTAACATGACATACTTGCAACAGTGAATATCACATGACATGACATTCATGTAATAGATGCATACTTAACTTAACATGACAGACTTGCATTGTATAGCAATACGTGACAGAATATTTTGTGTAACAAATGAATGTGTAATGACTTAACATGACACATATGATAATATACATAAATAAATTGTAGTTCTCTTACTTATCACTCATACATATTAAACTAATAGTAAGTTATAAGCTAACTTACTTCTGTCTTCGCGTTTATAAACAAAATTCAAGTGCGATCATGAGAAACTGAAAGTAGTGATTTTTAAAAGTTAGAACATAATCACTAACAATTAAAAATATGAAAAAATATCAACTTAGAGTAAAATTACTATTTTACCCTCTACATGTGAGAAAATAATCATTTTACCCCTAACTTAATGATTTTGCATTCTAACTCTAAAAATTACCAAAATTTACATACCTAATGTAAATTTTGTTTTAAGCTCAAATATCAATTAAAAAAATTTAAAATTAAACACAACCATTAAAACTCTATAGGGCCGAATCTTACATAGGCTATTTCTCTTGACTTTTGTTGCAATTCTTTCAAATTTCAAAACTCAAGATTAAACCAAAAAGTTTCTTCTAATATACTCATAACATATTTCTAATAATAATCACGTTTTGAATCATGAACAAATTTCATCAAAATCACTAAGACCATAGTTGAACTTTTCGATTTTTCTTCTAAGTTCAAAACAGATTTTTGTTTCTAACTTGGTTTGATCAACCTCTTAATTCAAGACTTAAAAAAAATGTGATCTTCAAACCAAAACATCACATGGTTTACAAATGTGTCCTAAAACAAATCTAAGCTTTAAACTCAAGATCACATGGTTAAAAATCAACCAAAACATAAATTTAGTTAAGAACATTATCACTTTAGCCTAACCGCATATTTCCTTGCATAAAATTTCATATATTCGAAACTAAGATCAAATATCTTCAAAAAAAACATTCTAACATGTATATAAGAGACCTAGGATCCTCAACTAAAAATATTAAAGTCTTTGGAGTAAGATTAAACCATGAAATATTCAAGTTTTTTCAAAACAAAAACAGTTTTTCCACTTCTAGTTTTCAAGTTTCTAGATCTAAGGAAATCTATCATCAAAAGTTTTATTCATGCCACAAAACCTCAATTAAAATTCATAAATACATGCTAACAACACTCCATAAAATATTCGAACCAAGCTATGTCCATTAGCTTGGTCAAAAATTTCAAAACATAACATACTCTCCAATTTCACCCCCAGAATGACCTTTCCATGGTTAAAAATACTTTTGACCAACCAAATAAGTATGGAATGAGACTAATAATATATCCACGAAAACTAATTCAAAGATGAACAACTTTTATGAGGCGTCATAGCGTAAAAGTACTTAAAATGGGTCGAAATTTTCCACACAAAAAGACACAGAAATCTGCCCTAGAGAGCTCTTTTGAGTTTCTCTCTAAGAACGGGGTGAAGAAGTGATGAAATGAAAGGAAGGGTGCCTTGCACGCCTCTAAACTTCTGGAGGGTGAGGTATGGGCTCGAATGACCCTTGAGGGATGGTGCTTAGATCACAAAAAGGCAAGAATAGTGGAATGGGAGTGGGCTGCTGCTGCTGCCTTCTAGAAGGGGTGTGATGAGGTGGCTTTTTCCCTCACATCAAGGAACTATTTGGGGCTGTTGGAGGCAGAAGTGATCTTCCATGGGTGGGTGGAAACTTTCTTTAGAAGCTTTGCCAAGGTGGCCAAAATTCGTGGGCCTTAATGGGTTTTAAACAAATGGGATACAATTTGGGGTTTATAGAGGGTTTGGTTGGGTTTGGGATGCTATCAAGCCCAAATCCAATTTTTCTTGGCCCAATCAAAATTTCAAGATTTAAAGGGTTAGATAATGATGTCATAAAGTGAATTTGAGGAATTAATAACGTGTAAAAGTGATTTAATCAAGTGATTACAGAATACTAGAAATTGGATCAAAAAGGGTTTGGAGGCCAACTTTAGGGTTTAGGGTAACTGTTTAGGGTTTCGGTTTCAACCAAGCTTTTGAGGTTTCATTTGGATTCCAACCATTTAGGATTTCACTAGGGTTGAAACCCTCTTTGTTCTGGCACAAAATTTGTTGATCAGATGAAAAAGAATAAGGTTTCGCTTAGGTGGCATGATATCACACTTTGATTCTTTCATAATCCAACTCATGGTTCCTCTTTGTGCCAAGTGTCCAAGATTATTCACCAAATGTGGCTAAAATCTTACCAAGTATTCAAATAAAACTTCTCTAACCTAATTTGGACATTTCACTCTGTGATTTTGAAAACACTATGCTAGATGCTACTATAAAGGTTACTATTCATTCCGAAAAAGTGAAACATAAATTTTACACTGTAAAACCTCAATATTCACACAAACCTAACTGTGCAATTCATTTAGTGAAATTCAATCCCGAAGTGTCTCAAAATAAGCAAAACGTGTTTTCAAACAAGCGTTTCGTCTGAAAGTTGAAAATGAGATTATTGCGCCATAAAATCCTAAATAATCAATTGAGTCTAATGGCGTAGACCATATCTTAATTTGACACTTCTAAGTACATCAAATAAATAAAATCGCACTACTAACACCATAATGAGTGATAACTCAGGCTATGCTGACAGACTAAAGCCTACGCGATTTGTCGAATCGTGAAAACTTATGGTGTTTTCATGAGGTTCCTAAAACCTATAGAAATTCCACCAATGAATTTCTAGCAGGCTGTTACAATATTGTTTGGAATGTTGGACAACGTTTCTTACATAGCATGCATGTAACTATACTTGGTTCTAGATGCATGTTGTATGAGGATAATGTTTGTAACATAATAACTTAATATATTTTTTTGACATATATTACAAATATTAATTTGATACAATGAATGCCATAATAAGTTCTGATAACTTTTATAAAAGTTACATCATACATAGGAATGGAAACAACAAGGGTCTTGTGAAATAGATATTACACTAGCTCCAAACATTTCTAAGTCTGGCTATATAATTGTCATTGATGCTTAATTAGATTAGATTGGAGTTAATAATGAGTTGAATTGTCTCTAACCTGATGATGACGTTGAATGAACTTTATAAGTTTAGTTGTATGATTGCACTACAGTTTAAGGACTATCCTCAACTTGTTCGTACTCGAAGTCGGGAACATGATTATCATCTCGCTTGTCTTCGATAATCATGTTATGTAGAATTACGCATGCTTTCATAATTTTTGTAAGATCACTGACTTTGAACATGATTCGAGCTGGTCCACCAACTATTATAAAGTGTTGTTGAAGGACTCCAAATGCAAGCTCTACATCCTTTTTTATTAATTCCTATGCTACTGAAAAATTTTCTTCTTCTGCCCTTGTGGGGATGAGTTTTCACAAACGTTGACCACTTTGGATACATACCATCGACAAGGTAGTACCTCATAGTGTAGTCATTACCATTAATTGAGTAATTCACTAAGGAGCACACCCTTAGGCGAACTCAGTGAAAATAAAAAATCTCTCTAGCACTTTGATATCATTATAAGAAAAGGGTAATCCAAAAAATGCATATCATATCCAAAGTTCATATGTTGCCACCACTTCTAAGATAATAGTTGGTTCACAATCGTGATTGGAATACATAAGAAATCTCATGATGAATATTAAGAAAAAGTTTCCGACCCATAAGAAATCTCATTCGAAATATATTAGAGAGATATTTTGGCAATTCTACAAAATAATTGCGAAATGAATATTCGTGCCCTTCTAAGTGATCACGACTAATATACTTGCGACATTGACGAATACAACCACGGTGACATGTTGATCCTTTATTTTCATTAAGAACTATCTTCCACTCATCTTTAGAGTCTAAATGAAGCAAAAATTTGTGAAAAGAAAAAAGAACGATCCATTTAAGAAGCGAGTGGAGAATGAGACGTGAATGAGAATCTTGTCTTAATCTGAAATGAAACTTAGGTTACTCTAGATGTCAATGAAAGAGGAAAAGTGTTCTTATTTACATGCCAAAATATTACCATTTAAAAATATGTCTGTTAGGAAAATGACAAAAAAATTATCATTAGAAAAAAGACAAAAATCATTACGATTTAAAATTTAATCCTTACAAAATAGTACCGTTGGAAAAGACGAATTTTGTGAAAAAATTATATTATTCTTAAAAACGTAATAATTTTGAAAATTTGTTAAAAATATTCGCTAGAGAGTAATTGTTCTAAACATAAGGAAAAAGTCAAAATTATAATGAGTAGTTAAGATTGAAAGGGAAGTGCGAAAAAAATAATAAAAAATAGGAAAAGAATATTTTAATAGAATAGAGAAAAATATGAACTGAGATGAAATAAGTTTTTAAAAGATGAGTAAAATTTAAGATAAAATTAAAAAAAAATAATTTTTGACCAAAATTTAGGGAGTCTGACTTGATTCTCTAACAATTCAATATGGATTACATAAGATTTGAATAAAAAAATGAACAAGTATTAATAATTAACACATGATGATCACCTAATTTCAATATTCATTTGCAGCACCTTTTTCTAAACTAGTGCAATACAACATCGCTTTTTCACTCCAACCGACAACTAGTTGCCTCCATAATTGAAGCACAAACCAAGTCAATTTGTGCGCGTGTTTTTCCGCTAACAATGCTGCTAATTGCACTCCTATTTTGCGCACGTTTGGGTACTGTGCTGTTCTCATGTTGCACAAGCTTACTTTTACCTTTCTTTATTGATTACATCAATTAATAATTTAACATATGCTGCCCAAGTACGGATTTTCGAGTCTTTCCTTATAATAAAAAAATAAAAATAAAAAAGGTTTTGAGTGCTGCATCACGTGGTCATGCATGATACCGATGATAGCATGCAGCACGAAAGCTGCAAAAATAAAATAGGTCGTACTTTGGCCTATTTTTGACTTTATAGTTGACAGGATTTCTATTAATCTCCCCTCGATCGATTCTTTCTGCAATATTGTGGGACAGCCAATTGCAGTTACCTGCCACTGTGCTAAAAGGAGTGGAAATGGGGTGAGGAAAACGGGAGAGAGGGGACCGCCAGTAGAATTATAAACAAAGATAAAGTGTATGCTTGAGATTGTGATTAAAAATATATAGTTTACAGTTTTACGATTTTTTTTTTTTTTTTAAAACCATCAGTAATATTTATTGCAATACGAGCAATTCAGGCATCACAAGATTTTTCCTTCCTGACAGTATAAATAATCCGCATATGCCCCTCTTCTAATCAAATTCTTTCATCTGTTTGCATAAGAGTCAATTTTGTTAGTATATGAGCCACTTCATTTGCTTTTTTGTAGTTGAATATCACTGTTAACATCGTGTTTCGCACACCCTTGAGTCAAGCTCTAACAATTCAGATCTTTGAAAACGAGCCCTGCACAGAGAAGAATATAACGCGACTTTGAGAGAGCGGCTTTGGGGTTGGAGAACCTCCGATGCCAAAATTAGTAAATGCTTTTGGAGTGAGTGTAGTAAATAAGTAAGAAAGTCTATGGATCAGAGAGAGTTTCCTCGTACCTGGGATCAGCTATTTATACTACAGGTCTGAAGAGCAGATCATGCCTGCAATTCTGAAGTTCGGGTTTTCCCGTATTATTCATTTTGTCAGAATTTTTAAATGCGGCATGGCTCTGTGACGGCGTCATTAATGTAGCGTGTCCTCCAGGTGGCAGAGCCATTAATGCGGCATGGTTCTTCAACCTTCTCCTCTTAGTCTGCTTTTCTCTAGGTCCCTTTATGCTTCCTCTGTCAATAGATCAACAGTTCTCTGTATGTCACATCTGCCGTGTCGGCGGGCACTCGATGACTGGACACTACCAAAGGGACCCCAGATCGACAAGTCTCATCTCCTACTGCACAATCCCTCCTACATGTCACATACAGAGGATTTTCTAGTGGTTCGGATTTGTGGGTAGGCTTGGCTGGGCCTCCTGGGCCTTGGGGAGAAAATCCCCTTACAATCACCTTCCATCCAGGCCATTCTTTCAGCATTGAATGAGTATCATACACTAAAGATCCGTACTCTGTGTTAAAATCTTCATTACTGTTAGTCACCTTTACAATAACTTGAGAGTCTCCTTCAAATTCTACTCTAGCAAAGTCGAAATCTACACATATCTCCATTGCCTTCCTTAAAGCCATACCTTCAGCTATAATAGGTTTCATGTTATAGCTAAAGTTTGTGCAAATACAGGCCATGATATCACCTAACTCATCCTTGATAATGATGCCCAACACTGTCTTTTTTTTCTGATCATCCATAGATGCATCCCAGTTGGCCTTCACATACTTGTATGTTGGTTTTTGCCATTTGACTGTACTTCTAGTTGTGGCTCCTCCTGCTTGTTGGTCACACTCTTGAATCTAGGATCGAAGGAAGATGTCCCTATTTGCACTAGCAGCTTTTATTACCTGTTGTGGACTCTCAAAACTTTTCTCAAACACTACATAATTTCTTTTGATTCATATTCTTCTCAAAATAAAATTAGAACATTGTGTAGCTTCAACAGATAGCCTTGAATTTAAATCCAACCATAAATCTTTAAAATCTAATATTGAGTTTGACCATTTGGTAACTGGACTTAGAGATTCAGCCCACACATCACTAGCTACAAGACAACTCCATATAGCATGAAGAACTGATTCAGCTTCCATTTGACAAATTGGGCATAGGTCATTTTCAACCAGCTTCTTCTTAAATAGATTTTGCTTAGTTAGTAACAACTCGTGTGCTACTTTCCATAAGAAGTGTTTAATCTTCCCTAGAACTTGGAGACTCCATATCCGTTGCCTATCAAATCTACTTGCTAATAATCCAGAAGATTCTCCACACTCCTGTCGTTTGGTTGTGTAATGTCAATGGTATGCACTTCTAATACTGAAATTCCCATTAGCAGTATATCCCCATATCATTTTATCTTGAGCACCCCTTCTACTTACTTGTATTCTACATATCAATTCCCTTTCTTCTGGCTAAAAAATCTGAGACATCAATTCTTTGTTCTAGCTGCTTTCACTATCTTCTAAAAGTTCTGACACTAATGCATCACCATGCAATGGATGTATAGGGGACTGTACTTTAAAAGATGTAGGTCTAGGAATCCATTTGCCATGCCAGATTTTGATACTCCTACCATATCCAACTCGCCACATAGTTCCTGCTTTGACCAAGGCCAGTGATAACCAGATACTCTTCCATATCAAAGATGGATTATAGCCCAAATTTGCCTCTAACCAATTACCATTTTTGAAGTACTTCTCCCTCATAATTTTTGCCACTAAAGATCAGGATTATTCTACATTCTCCATATCTATTTTGCAAGCATAGCTTAGGATTCAAGATCTCTAAAATCCAATCCACCTCTCTTGTTTGATTCACCCATTTTTGTCCAGCCTCTCCACTGAATTTTATTGTGATTAGGCTTGTGACTCCACCAAAATTTGCCCATCATAGTATTAATTTCCTTGAGCAGTTTCTTAGACAGCATGAAGACACTCATTGTGTATGTTGGAATTGCTTGGATTACTGCCTTAATCATGACTTCCTTCCCTCTCTGAGAGAGAAATATGCTTTTCCAACTAGATATCTTAGTCCAAATTCTCTCCTTTATGGGTCTAAAAGAGTAATACTTTAATTTGCTCACTATTGAAGGTAACCCCAAGTATCTTTTATAACTATTACTTATAGATACCCCAGTAGCTCCTCTCATAAGTTGTTGTTTAACTACTTCTCTAGTATTAGAACTGGAAAAAAAAAAATAGTTGTTTTATCTCTATTTAGACTTTGACCTATTGTCTTCTCATGCTTTTCAAGTAGCTCTTATACCTTTTTCCACTCTTCAATTTTCGCTCTACAGAATAAGACACTATCATCAGCAAAAATTAGGTGATTTATTTTTAAACCACCTCTTGAAACATCAACCCCTTTCATCTCACCAACTTCCTCTACATAATTCAGTAGTGAACTAAATCCTTTTGCACACAGTATAAAAGGTAAGGAGATATTAGATCTCCTTGCCTTATTCCTCTTTCTAGTTTAAACATACCTCCATCCTGCCTATTAACTATGACAAAGTAGGTTACAGTTATAACACAACTCATAATCAATGATATCCATCTTCCCCCAAAACTCAACTTCTTCATTATTGCTTCCAAAAAATTTCATTCAATTCGGTCATAGGCCTTGGACATATCCAGCTTTAAAGTCATACCTCCTATTTGCCCCTTTTGCTTGGTCTTCATTGAGTATTGAACTTCATAGGCTATAATTACAACTTCTATAATTAGCTTCCCAGGCATGAATGCACTTTGATTACTCAAAATGATGAGATGCAGCACATGCTTTAACCTGTTTGCTAACACTTTTGATGCCAACTTATAAAATACATTACATAAACTAATTGGTCCAAACTGATTTACAAGAGGAGGATCTTTTACTTTTGGAATTAATGCAATATAAGTATTGACACAATGATCCATTTCACCCCCATTCAGAAATTTGAAAGTAGCATTACATACCTCATCTCCTACAATATTTCAATAAGATTGGAAAAAATATGCATTATACCCATCTAGACCAGGAGACTTCAATAACGCTATTTGCTTTAATGATGCTTCTACTTCATCTCTTGTGAAAAGTTTCTGCAAGCCCTCATTCATCTCAGCAGTCACTCAAGGCTCTATGAATTTCAAGCAATCCTGAATAGCTTTAGTAGTAGGATTTGAGGAACTAAACAGATCTTGAAACTATTGTTCGAAAGCATCCTCTATCGCCACCTAATTCTCCCATAGTCTTCCATGTACATCTTTAATTTGTCTAATCCTGTTCTTCTTCCTTCTTTGTATGGCACATATATGGAAGTACTTTGTGTTTTTGTTACATGCCTGATACCAATTAATTTTCGCTCTTTATTTCCATTTAAGATCCACTAATCCATCAATAACCCTAATTCTTTCTATAAGTTTTTAATTGTTGCAGCATTATGGGGACCCTCTTGTTCCTGCATATTCTTTAACATTTCTGTTTTCAACTTAATTTCCTTTTTACTATTAGTTTGTCTTTCACTTTCAGTTTGCTTACCATTTACTCTTTTCCAGGGATCCTGCAACTTAGTGTTTTCTGACCGCACTTCTTTAATAATTTTTTCTCCCTCTATATCCTTATGATATGAACCCACAGGAATGAAATCTCTTGAACCCACAATCAATTTGAAAACTCACCCAAGAAAGCCAAAATCAAGTCAATGGATGGAGAATCTAGACCCGACGAGAACCCGTTTCAATAACCTAAATTATATTAAAATCTAGACCCGTTGAAAAACCCGTCTCAAGAACCCAGATTACAAGGAGGAACGCCACAAAGGTTGTGATTTACATTTGGTAAATTCAAAAGTTCAATCAAGAACAAGAGAAGTAAACTCAACTCACAATTAAAATTCAATATTGTCTAATCTTCAAATGAGGCTACAAAGAGTATTTAAACCAAAACCTAATTGAAACTCTAGCCCAAAATAAACCCTTTTGTTCCAAAAATACCTCTGGATGAACAGTGCAGCGCTACAGTGATTCGGACGTGAATAGTGTCGCGCTACAGTAACTTCTTGAAACCCTAGTTCCTAAAATGTAACTTTCCAAATAAGCCATTGGCCACAATACAAGGCATTCCCAAAACTCTAGTTCATAAGAAATAAGACATACGTGGGCCGAGCATCCTCAAGCCCTCTTATTCTAAACTAATAAAATAAATACTTTAACAAATTGAAAGCCATCAATAACAATAAGCCAAAAGATACTCTAAGTCATGTCTTCCACATCTTGTATCAAGTGGATTAAAACTGATTCTCCTTCTTTCAAGCCGATCTTGAGTGTTGGGCTCTTGCTAGTTTCATGTAAGTGGATTGCACCAATCCTTGCATTGTTTCCTTGATCTTTGTGGCTATTGATCTTGTAATTGGCCCATTTGAAACTTGCAAAGAACCTTTAAGACTAGACCCACCTTGGTTCCCATCATTCCCTCTCTCCTCAAAAGGATTCGACCTCGAATCTCCACCTAGATCAAAGGGAGAAAGGTTAGTAACATTGAAAATAGCAGAAACATAATACTTACCTAGAAGATCCACTTTATATCAATTTTCATTAATTTTTTCAAGAAATTAGAAAAGTCCATCCAAGTTACTCCAAACAATGCCTTCTCATACGCTCCACAAACACTAGCAAAGTCATCATCATTAGCATGCAATTCCTTATCATATTCAAATCTCAATAACTTTGCATCTAAAATGAAGACAAAGACATACCTTCTTGTTAAAGCATCGAACAGAAAATTCTCCTTATTGTATGTATTTAATTACATGAGGAAATGTCTCAATGAATTGCACCCACTTGGCATGCATTCTATTCAACTTACATTGTCCCTTCAAGTGCGTCAAAGACTCATGTTCTTCAAAGAAAAGTCGGGTAGAGATTGTCACACTTAGCACAAAATCAATGTAATGCTCAATCTTTCTAATAAGTGGCAATCCACTAAACGCACCGCTAGGAATTATGACTTCATATCCCTGCAATAAAGAAACAACAACACTAAGCAAAGAGTCGTTAAATTCGTTAGTATAAAAGCCTGCCTTAGTACAAAAACTTACTTTTGTTTCTTTTTCCTCTCGTGGCTCATCTCTTTTTTCTTGACTCTCAGCCACCTCTCTATTTTCTTTTTCACTCACTATTTCTCTTGAAGTTTTAGTCTCATTCTCTTTTTCCCTTTCACTCTCTTTTTTTCTTTCACTCTTCTCTTTTTTTAAACTCTTGGCCTCACAATTGTTTTTCAACTCATTCTCTCTTTTTCTTGAGGTCTTAGCCTCACCTTCATCTTTTTTCTCTTTCATTTTTCTCTCTCTCCTTTTCGGTGTCACTATTTTTTTTTTCTCAATCTCACATTCACTCTTGCTTTGTAGCTCAATCTCACTTTCACTCATGCTTTTTTTATCACTCTCACTTTTCAGTTTCAGTTGGTCCCCATGGACCTGTGTTAGAGTTAAAGAAGCAAGTTTGATTATTTCTCCATCCTTTTCAAAACTGTACATGTTCCTTAACCCATCATGGATCACCTTCTTATCATACTGTAATGGCTTCCCCAGCAAAATATGCCCAGCATGCATAGGCACTACATCACAAAGCACCATATCCTGGTGTTTCCCAATGGAAAAAGAAACTAGCACTTGCTTATTTACACTAACCTCCCCATAATCACTCAACCACTGCAACTTGTATAGTCTAGGATGTTTCAAGGTAGGTAAACTCAATTTCTCAACTAAAGTAGTGCTAGCCAAATTTATACAACTCTTCCCATCAATGATCATATTACATACCTTGTTATTGATGTGGCATCTAGTATGAAAAATGTTCTCTCTCCGCTGCTCTGTATCATCTATTCTAATTTGTGTATTGAGAACACGCCTGGCAACAAGAGACTCACTATACTCTTCATTCATATATCCATTCTCAATACTAGGCTCACGTCGCCTCCTATCTCTCCCACCTTGCAAATTTCTAATCAGGACTTCTCGTTGATCCATCTTGTCCCTCACTTCACCCAACACCAAGTTCAACCGCTCAAACTGTTGTTGCATGGCTTGCAACACAATTGATAAGTTATCTGACATCCCCTTTGGTGATTAATCACTCCTATGAGACATCATAATGTGCTACACAAAAAGAATGTTAGTAAAAAACCTCACACACTCCCTTACGTGTTTACACTCGAATAATGGCACTCTACTCGTGTTTCACTCTTAATTGATTTTTTCCGATAATAGTCTCACACTCTCTTGCATTTTCCCTCAATAGTTTTTCCTCTCAAATTCTTTAAGATCTAGTTGAACAAAATCAAGACAATACAATCTTGTATTATTCCAACCAGTAATATAGATCAAAGAAACAAGAACAAGAAATAAGGAAGGAATAAAATGACACGAGACTCAAGGAATTTATATGAGGGAAAGAATAATTATAAAACAAGATACCAACTAGAAAGATGTATTCAGCCCCTTTGAAGATAAGGCCCAATCAACAAATTTTTTTCTTTCTTTTTGTTGTAACTATGTAGCAACCTATGAGTATGTTACCATTTTTTTTTTTAATTTTTGTTTTCTTTTCTTTTCCTTTTCTTTTCTTTTTGTTTCTTTTCTTTTATTTTTTCTAATTCAATCACAAATAGCAATATTCAATTGAAAATCAAGTAATGGAATTCAAACACACAAGAATTGACAATAAAATAGAAGAGAATCAATAGAACGGCACTCCAAGCAATTAACAAACTTAGAGATGCAAGAAACCCTAAAATTTTGAAACCCTAGGACATGCAAATTTCAGCCAAACCCAAAATTCTAAGAATTTCGGCGGTGTACTTTTTGTTTTATTTTTTATTTTTTTTGCAACCCTACAACAATGAAACCCTAGAATTAAATTTAAAGATGCAAGAATTAAAAGATAGAATCAGACCTGATTGGAAACCGAGCTCTGATACCAAATGATATGAACCCACAGGAATGGAATCCCTTGAACCCACAATCAATTTGAAAACTCACCAAAGAAAGCCAAAATCAAGTCAATGGATGGAGAATCTAGACCCGATAAGAACTCGTTTCAAGAACTTAGATTATATTAAAATCTAGACCCGTTGAAGAACCCGTCTCAAGAACCCAGATTACAAGGAGGAACGCCACAAAGGTTGTGATTTACCTTTGATAAGTTTAAAAGTTTAATCAAGAACAAGAGGAGTAAACTCAACTCACAATTAAAATTCAATATTGACTAATCTTCAAATGAGGCTACAAAGAGTATTTAAACCAAAATCTAATTGAAACCCTAGTACAAAATAAACCCCTTTGTTCCAAAAATACCCTTGGATGAACAGTGCGGCGCTACAGTGATTCGGCCAGATGAACAGTGCGGCGTTATTGATTAGGACCTGAATAGTGCCACGCTACAATAACTTCTTGAAACCCTAGTTCCTAAAATGTAACTTTCCAAATAAGCCATTAGCCACAATACAAGGCCTTCCCAAAACTCTAGTTCAAAAGAAATAAGACATACGTGGGTCAAGCATCCTCAAACCCTCTTATTCTAAACTAATTAAATAAATACTTTAACAAATTGATTGCCATCAATAACAATAGGCCCAAAAGATACTCTAAGTCGTGTCTTCCATATCTTGTATCAAGTGGATTAAAACCGGTTCTCCTTCTTTCAAGCTCATCTTGAGTGTTGGGCTCTTGTTAGCTTCATCCCAAATGGATTGTACTAATTCTTGGATTGCTTCCTTGATTTTCGTGGCTATTGATCTTGTAATTGGCCCATTTGGAACTTGCAAAGAATCTTTAAGACTAGGTCCACCTTGGTTCCATCACTTTACCCACTTAGCCTCAAACTTGAGGATCCTTCTTCTATTAGTTTGTTGAAGCTTTTCCTTGTTCATTGTTAGTAGAATAGTTTGTGGTCTAATCTTCTTGCTGTCAATGTTTCACCCAGATCACATTGAACAAGTTTTTCCACTGAGAATTGGCCACTGCTCTATCTAACATTTCTTTGGTAAAACTATCATCTTCATGCTTATTGCTCCAAATGAATATATCACCCTTCATCCTAAGTCGTGCAAGTTATTACACTCAATGACTTGTCTGAACTCCTCAATTTGTTTTTCTGGCCTTGGTCTTCCTTCATGCTTTTCGATAGTAGTTAAAATCTCGTTAGAGTCTCCAATGACACACCAAGCCTTATCATAATTTGGTTTAAGTAGGGACAACAATGCCCATGTTTCACTTCTTCTACTTGTTTCAGGATGCCCATAAAATCCTGTGAGAAACCACTGGACTCTATCATCCTCCTCAGCAACTTGGGCATGTATATGCTATTGGGAGTAATTAACAGTTTCCATAGCATAGTCATTATTCCATAACATAGTCAGACCCCCTTTTCTCCCCATAGAATCAATTACAAAACAGCAGTTGAACCCCAGTCTTCTTTTTATAGGCTCAAAACTTGTACTCCTTAGTTTTGTCTCCATGAGAAAATCTAAATTGGCTCTCTTTTCTTTGACTAAAAGACAGAGATAATGAACTGTCTTGGGGTTCCCAAGCCCTCGGCAGTTCCAACTTAAATGTTTCTTGGCGATTGGTGAGACTGACTAGCAACCACCACCACAATCTTCTCCACCTTGCAACCTCTAACTTCTTCATTTTTTTTTTTTTTTTGTCTTTTTTCAATGGCCCTTGGTTTTGATTAGCATCATTATCATCAATCATATTACGTTTTTTCCCAACATTCAAACTAAAAGATTGGGTACCTTGTGTTCTTGCTCGCCTTTTCCTGCATCTCTGGTTCTTCCTCTTGCTGCCACTCTCATCCTGAACATCATTTTCAGTATGCGCATCTATACACCCTTCTATTGTGTGCATAGCCATGGGCCTTTCAACCTACTTGTTAGTACTCACCATCTTGCGCTGAATAATTAGAAGCCCATCAGCCTGATCCAATACCTTCATCAAACATGAATGAGGACCATTTCCACAGTCCTAGAGTTCAAATTTTATCTTATCTATTTCCTTATCTCCGTAAATTGTTTTCTCCTAAAAAGGCACTTGTGGTTCAACAGAATTATCTTCAATGAAATTCAAATTCTCCTCCCTAAGTCCTCCCATGTTTTCCGTTGTAACTGACTTCCCGAAATTTTCCCCACCCATCTGATCATGTTCCAAAACTGGCTATATGTCAGTTATCCCCTTTGGAATATTCCTCACCTCAAATTCTTCCCTCACCGCCATGCCCCTTGTCTCTTTCTGCTCAAAATTGCCTTCCATTTTCTAATCAAATAGTCTAGGTTGATCTGCCCATCTTCTTCTAGTACTTGTGTCGACACGTAACCATGCACCAAACTACTCATTATCTTCTTGACTGAGAATTCCCTGTTTAATAATGGTGGTGCAGCCCTGAGTTCCATGAACAATCTTTCCAACACTTAAAACATAACTTGGGCACTTTTTCATATTTTAACGGAACCCAAACTTTGTTTCCTTTGATATTAATCATTGTTCCCCTTGTAATCATTTTTTTCAAATTAATTTGCACCTTCACTCCCTGAAACTTTCCCCACCCCGTTCCATCTTCACTGACATCAACCTCCTTAACCATCCCAATTGTTGCTCCTATTTGTGTTCCAGTTTCGAGATTCATACATGCAAGAGAGAGGTTGTGAAGCTGAATCCAAAGCACTTCAATATCAAAATTTAGTTTCTGAGGAGGAGTCAACCCATCAAATGGCTTGAGAATGAAAATATTGTTATTGAAAAGCCATGGTCACTTAAGTAATAAGTTCGACTATTAAAAAGTTATTTACTGTTTGGTAACTATATGTTTAAAGTACTTTTAAACATGTTACGTTTGTTTGGAAATAAATTAAAAATATTTTTTTTGATGTAGAAATTACGATTATTTGAATTTTTAAAGATTATGACCATATCTTTGAAAGTTTGAAAGTTATAATTATCTGACAATTGTATGTGTAATTTTATCCACTGACAATCTTTTTAAAATCATATTACGTTCCGCATTATCCAGTAAAGAACATTTGAGGAAAAGTATCAAAATGATGTTTTTCCTCAAACGTACTTTTTAGCTTATTTGAGATTAACAACTCTTTAATATGTAACACCCAAACAACCTAATTTTTCCATTAAAAAGCTTTTAGGACTATTTAAATATTTTAGAAGACTTCTACCACAATGACAAACAAGGCCAAAATGTTACAAATGAAAGAAGTTAATTAAAGTTTCTTTATCTTTAAAATTCTATAATTTTTCGAATTAATTTAACTTTGGTCATTTGATATAGATGAAAATGGATAATGTGGCTGATGACCAAAACCAACTATATGTAAAGAAAATAAGATAATTTATAGTTGAAAAAAGATGAAAGGGTTGTTTGGAGTTCTGGTAGGAATTTTAAAAAGTGTTCAAATAGCCTTAAAAGCTCTTTAATGAAAAAATTAAGTTGTTTGAATGTTATATATTAAAGCACTTTTTAATCTCAAATAAACTAAAAATTACGTTTGAGAAAAATGATCACTTTTTTTTTTTTTTTATGGAAGAAAAAGCATCACTTAAACATACTTTTACTCAAACGTATTTTTCCGGATGATACGGAACGTAATTCAAATTTTAAAAAGACTGTTAATGGGCGAAAGTACCCATATAACTTTTCAATAATTACAACTTTCAAACTTTTATGAAGAATATTGTCATAATCTTTAAAAAAAATTAAATAATCGTTATTTCAACCTCAAAAATCATTTTTTAATATGTTTCCAAACAAATGTAACATATTTATAAGTATTTTGAATATACGGTTACCAAACATTAAATAACGTTTTAATAGTATAACTTATTACGTAAACTATAACTTTTAAGCTATAAGCCATAAAGTTATAAGCTATATTTCCCACCACAATCCCAAACACGCACGAAACGTTTCAACTTTTAAAATCTCACGTTGACCTTTTAATTTATTTTAAATTTATGTTATGGCAATTTAATTCATGAATAGATGACGCGACTGATCAATAGGATCAGCAAAACTATTATTAATAAAATTATATAGAATATTATACATTTGGAATAAATAATAAGTGACCACTTATGAAATTATTATGTCACAATCCATAAGCGTGACCTCAACTTTGGTAGAGAACTTATAAAAGACTTATATCATGCATTTGATCACATTTAAATTGAACTTAACATTGTCTGTCAATGATTTAATTTGTAACTTGATAACATATATTGTGATATTCTCTCTCTTGTGATATATCCCGAATAATGAATCGAGTCTCTCCAAAAAAGAACTTGAATATAATTGATCACTAATGTCTTCTAGCTAGTGATCAGCAATATTACTCCAATATATAAATCTAAATTATGGTTAGGGTTTAGAAGAATAAAAAGCCTCTTTAAGAGTGTAAAGTTGGAATAACTTGACAACATGATGCATATATATATATATATATATGTATATATATTTATATGGTGGCGGTGGGAATTAAAATATGGAAAAGTAATTCTACTTTCCAAGATTTTCTCCTTCAAAAGATCATAATTTGATACCCTGTTTTCAACTTTGTTTGGAAAAGTCTGATCAAGTTGTTATAATTTATGAGCCATTGATGACTTCTTTTTTTCTTTAAATTAATCTTAACTTTAGGAAACTCTTCCATTTAGGCCTCCTTTCTAGGTGCAATGGACAATCGGTACGTACGTGAGAACTAATAATATTCTTATATAGTCATGACCACATTTCTCTCTGAATTAAGATTTTATATATATATATATAGGAAAATGAATTAAGATTATTAATTACATGAAAATGAAACAAAATTTTGAATATTTTACTGCATGTTAGTACTTATCATATCTAGCACATTGATTTTAACTTTTAAGATCATGGAAGATTGAACGTGTAAAGTGGTAATTAATTAATTAGATATATAGAACCAAAACGTGTTTAAAAATACAAGTTGAAACAATTCCTTAATTAAGATTGAAAACTAAGGCTGCGTTTGGTTACACAACTCATCCCAACTCATCTCTACTCATCATTACACCTTTTTCAAATTCCAATACAAAATATAATAAACAATTCAACTTTTTTAAATTTCAAAACAACTTTAATATTAAAAAATAATATTCTAACAATATTTTATCATCTCAACTAAAAATCAAGAAAAGTGCTACAGCCACAAAGAGAGTACTCTATAAAAGTAAACTCACAAACTAGCATGGGTTCATATGATACGTTATATATAGTACTTTACAATAAAAGTGACTTTATATTAATATAACGTACCACATCAAACTATATCAATTTGTGTGGTATCGATTTGTAGCTAGCTAAAGTATTTCTCTAAATTAAATATTAAAAAGTGCGATACTGAAGGCGACGCCCACTTCGTTTCTGTAGCCATGTGAGCGCGCTATACCGTGCATGCATTATTAACGTATTATAACCTCCCAATTATTTATATATACAAGGAACTCCCAAAGTATAGTTAATTATACTCCATTCATTTAACGTATTCATTCACAATCTCGAGATTTCTATGAAACGATCATTCTTAAGGTAATTAATAATATTCTTACCACTCTTTTACTATTTGTACGAATTAATAAAATACGAAGTTAATTTCATGAGCATCTGAAAAGTGTCGAACGTATTGTGATCCAATGCGGGATAATATGAGAGGTGGCCGAGGGCTTTACATAACATCAAGAACATTTCAGAAAAAAAAAAAAAAAAAAAAAAAAAAAAAAAAAAAAAAAAAAAAAAAANATTACTGAATTTATAATGGGTATTGAAAGGTGTCCTCCACATATATGCCATGCATGGATGCTAGAAATTTCTAGAATTTCTCATGTCTGCTCAAAAAGGGACAAATATATTTAGCCGTTCCAACTTCCAGATTAATGATAATAGTACTCTAATTAATGTGATACGCAAATGTATAAATTAATTGGAAGCAAATGATCTAGTAGAAAAGGCGATAATTAATTTGGTAAATAATGAGAAGTAAGTTTATTTTTAAAAAGTACAGTACTGGCAGTTTGAAATCCCTAAATTTACTTTAAAAATATATATAAATTTGTGCAATTCGACATATATGGCCCATGTAATGAAATCCCTAAATTGAGTGAAAACCAAATATTACTCCAATCTAATCTAAAAGAAAAGCAGATCATAAAAATAGCCATCTTTAGTATATGCCGACTTCATAATCATGTGCAACAGAGTTTGATTAGCCAAAAAGTGATAAATTTGTTTTGAATATTGAGATAGGAGATTCTCTATTAAAACTACGGTCATATTCAAATTAATTACTTGGAATATTAAAGAGGTACATGTAAGATGATGGACAATACAACAAAAACTCGTTTTTGGGATGATTTTTGTTTGGGATGAAATGAAAATCGTCCCAAAAAATGAGATGTAGCTACGAAATTCAAATTTCATTCTTAAAAAATGACGGAAGGTGTTTACCGTTCGAACGGTATATGTAGGGATGAAAAATTTTGTCCCTAATAAAATAACCGTTCGAACATCGACCAAAAACATTCGAACAAAATAAAATAAACATTTGAACGGATATTATATATGGTTGAATGAGAATTTGGCCCTTTAAGTGATAAAATTTAACGGGACATTAATTTACCATTCAAACAACATACAACATTAACTTTCGAACGTCAAAATTAATCGATGTTCAAACATATATTATATATGATCGAACGGGAAATTGGCGAGTTAAGTCAATAAATTTAGCGAGGCATTGACATCCTGTTTGAACAGATTATTATACCATTCGAATGAATTCGTTAATCAATGTTCAAACATAAAATAAAGAGTTCGAATGGAGATTTATTGCAGAAATATCTAGAGGAAATGGAGAAACGTTCGAAGGTGATATATTTCGTTTGAAAGGTTACATAATTTTTACAATTATTGATGGCAACAAAATACATTGCTTAATTATGGATAAATATTTAATTTAAATAAAAATTAGCAATTAAATAATAAGAATAATAGAAATCAATAATTAATTTAGAAAAGACAAAAATGATTTAATTCATAATTAAATTAAATTTACAAAACACCAATTAAATATTGTCCATACCAAAAACAAAAAAATGTAAATAAAATATACAAACTACTAAGATTCCAACTCTCTGCACACATTCTCAATTGCAGCTAAATGTGTCTCTAGCTGTGTCAGTCAAGTACTGATCGTGACCTAAGTCGTAGACATGACATCAATATTTGTACGTAAGTAAAAAATGATAGCATTAATTTCTGTACGTAAGTCAAAAATGCTAGCCATAAATAGATTACACAAAAGTAATTTCACAAACTGATGTGGCTTGATATGGTTCGTCAAATTGTAAAATTAATTTTAGTGTAAAGAAATTGATGATTTTACGCGAGTTACATACAAGTTGGAATGTAAGTGTCAAGGGGAGAATAAGGCTGGAACAGCCCGAGCAAACTTTGTGTCACACAGTGACTGAATAATATGAACCATTCGTAAGAAGACATTGACTACTTTCTTGCTATTTTCTTTTGGGTTTCTTGATATCCCTCGATGGGATTTATCAATTGCATCAAATTTGACAACCATAGTCCTACGTATAAAGGGCCTAAAAAATTAGTCATTATCGTGCATCATACATATCATTTTGGCTAGGAGTAGCAAAATGTGACACAACCCGTAAAATCAACATGAAATTAGTAGGTTTGGGTTTGATGTTAACGAATTTTGGTTAAAATAGGTTGACTCGATAAATTATGATTTATAAACAAGTCATTAACGAGTCAACCTACTTAACACAAAACCAACCCGTTATAAACCATTTAGACTTTTACTCACAATCACAATTTTATTATTGTTGGATTATAATACTGGTATTCTTCAATATGCTTATATTTTTATTATTGTAATTGTAATTCTAAACATATACTCATATTTGTTATTATCGAGATTGTAATATTGCTTTTATTATAAGTTAAAATATGAAAAATATCGATATTTTTGGTTAGTGGGTTGTCTAATAATTTATTTTAGATATTGTGGCTACTAATAAACATATTTTAATTTTTATGTGAAATTATGTTAATCAAATCAAATGGATTATGGGAATTAGTTCAACTCATTTACATAAAACAGGTTGAAATGAGTCATGTTGTGTTGATTAATTTCTAATTAATTATTAAACGGGTCAGAACGGGTGATACGACACAACCCGTTATTTAAATGGATCGTATTAGGATTTAAAGATCTGACACGTTTAGCTTAACGGGTTGAGCCATATAGGGCCTATTTGGAGTTGCATTATGAGTCTTAAAAAGTGTTTAAATAAATTTAATATCTCTTTAATGAAAAAATTAGGTTGTTTGGGTTTACATATTAAAGTACTTTTTAATTTCAAATAAGCTAAAAAGTACATTTGAGAAAAAGCATCATTGTTGTGCGTTTCTTCAAAAGTGTTTTTTTTTTTTTTTTATAATGCGGAACGTAATTTAAATTTTAAAAAAAATTGACAATTGGCGAAAATACTCATACAACTTTAAGATAATTAAAACTTTTAAACTTTCAAAGATATAATCATAATTTTTTAAAAAAATCAAATTATTGTCTTATCTATATCAGAGATCAGCACTTTTTTAATTTGTTTCCAAACACATCTAACATGTTTGAAAGTGCTATAAACACATGGTTGCCAAACAATAAATAATTTTTTAATAGTAAAACTTATGACAGTTATAAGCCCTAAAGTTATAAGTTATACTTCCAACCGCAATTCCAAATATGCACATAATTGAATTTTCATGACTTGACACAACACGAATACGACCCGTGAACACGAGTGCCACCCCTAATTTTGGTCATTGCTGGAATAATCATGATAACATGAGAGATCTAGAGATCTTATTGTGATTGGCCAAAGCTCGTTGCCACTAACCAAAATGGATCAGTAGAATCTATTGTGATTACGATGCCAATATATATGATACGACAAAATTCCTTCGATCAGTACAGTAAATTAATCCATAAGATTTAGTACTGCATGGAAATGGGGCATTGACTTGATGATCTGATCTCTTTATTCTTGCATTATTGGTTGACTTTTCACGACAGATTTCGGACATTTGCTAGACACTATAAGTGAGTACTCCATTTCGTGTACCTAGCCAAGTACGAGCTAGCTTTTGATTAATCATCTCTTTGGGGGTGGCTCAGGCATGCATGCACAAAGCAGCCTTGGGTGGCTACAGGTAATGCATGTACCTGCATTGACCAATGATCTGCAAGGACTGATCTGATTATCCAAAACATCATTATTCTTGTATTGGGTTCAATGTCCTGTTGTTGTTCGTACGTGTTTACACTGTTTCGACAACCACCCGTGAATGACATTATTGAGTTAGCAGGACCTCTGAAACATGATCCCCCATTATTCATATGAGGGAAGCACTGTTGTTTGCATCACAAGCTGATATTATGATTGAGTTGAAGATCATGGTATATGGAGTACTTGTTTCAAACAGGTTATTAATTGCATTTCTAAACTTGGGTTGAATTTTGGTTTTGTTTCGGCCAGATATATGGAATAAGGAGGGAGAGAGAGAGAGAGAGAGAGAGAGAGAGAGAGAGAGAGAGAGAGAGGGTGGGGGCCCTCCAAAAAGGATATATAATCCTACTTAAACGGAACCATGAAAAATTAAGAACCATGAAAGTAATGCAGGGAAAAGATTGATGAAGGTGGTCATGTATAGTACTGATCATCAGATATCATGTTTGAGGTGGAGGGAGCCGAGCCCATAAGACTGTACGTGGCTCTGGGGTTATGTGGTGCCAAGGCCATCCTAACAGAATCACGGAAAAAGGGCAAGAGGAAGACGTAAGTGGAGACATGAGTGGAGTAATGAGGTTGAAGAAGTATCAAAGGCCGAGAAGGAAAATATGGTGGAAATTCCATCGCCACTAAAGTGATTTTATCATTATTGTCTATACGTGAGCAGTATGACCTACGTAAGTTTTTTAGTCTACATCGCTGGATATGCACGCTCTTTTCTAATTTCTTTCTTTCTTTCTTTCTTTATTTATTTTGCTCGATCCCCCAAAAAGAAAAGCATGGAAACATTTTATGAGTTGAGTTCTATATTTTATTGATCAATCCTACTTTTGGTAAAAGAAAAATGTTTACAAATGAAAGGAAGTTTGATCCTGAAACCAAAAGGTATAGCCAGAAAGAAAACTAAACTAATTGCAAACAAAACTAAAACTTATATATTAAAGCTAAAATACTAACTTAAAAAACGTGGGATACTTGTTCTCTCCAGCAAAGTGTAGATCATGCTTAATTACCATGCATGTATTTAGGAAGCTGCAAAATGGTAGATCAACATTCGGTGTTACCCAAAGCATGCACCGTACGTGGCTAGGTNAGTTTCATTTTAATGCTTTTCGAGTTTTTCTTTTGACTAATACTACTGGTATGGCTTCTTAATTCTTCTTCTTCTTCTTCTTCTTTATTTCTTTTTTTTCTTTTTTTTCTTTTTTTTTTTTAAGTAGGATATAATATATGACTGTAGTGATACTTTTTTCTTTAGGTAAATTACACCCTGGTCCTTATCTTCTCGATCAAATTACAACTATTTTTTACAATATGAAGCCTTCATTTTATCCCGAACTACTATTTCTTTAAGAATTTAATTAGAACTCCCACCTTAACATTCAAATGTAGTCAATCACATAACCTATTTTTCATCCATCTAAAGCCATATCTTAGTTATGCTCACATGACAACTAATTATGTTTTAATTGGAAGCAAAATAATAACTTTAATAGTTTTTAATATATATAAATATATATATATATATATAAGTAGTGATAGTTTATAAAGAGGATAAATGTAAATCCTCCTCTATATTTTATGCATATATGCATGATTCATGCAGTACTACTCGATCATCCGATGGCTTTAGATCGGCATATATATATAAATATATATATATATATAATATGGTACATCCAATGGCGGACCTACGTTTATATCTAATATATCCTAGTTTTTAGTCATAATTTTATAAATATAGAAAATGGACCCCAAAAAAAAAAAAATTTATAATCCTCATATACTCTACAAAATTTTTTAAAATTCTAATATACTTAGAAATGTCTCTCCAATTTTTTCCTATAGTTCCAGAATTTAGTATAATTTCTATATATTATTTATTTTCAAGAGTGTGGTCTCACCAAAATTAAATCAAAATTAAGTTTAGGAGAAATAATAAACTTATTAATACGGATCTCAAAGTTTTTTGTTATACAATAATATGCTTCTTAATATGGAATCCAAAGTGAAAATATAAGAAAATTCATTTAAGGTTGGTGATCTATATGAAAAATAGTTGAGAGGTTTTATCCTCTAGACTTCATTGAGCAAGAAAAAATTATTTAACGTCTCTATTATAGTATTATATGTTTAATGTGACGCAAAAATATCTAGATCGGTTTACATGAAACTTAATAAACTAGCTTACATACTAGAATGGAAATTGACATTCTAAAATATCACTTGATAGTTTCTATAAAGCAAATAAATTCTAAATATTTCATTACAAAAATAATAATGGATGAATAATATTATTTCATGAAATATTATGGTAAAAAATCTGAAATATATATTAAGACGTTGTATTTTTAGAATTTTATTTCTAAGTCATGTATATTGCTAATTATCGAGATATAATTTTATATATAGTTATGTTTTTATGATTTTTGAATCTCATTTTTGTGTCACAAACTAGAAAATTTAGCCCCTTCAGAAAAATTGCTCATTCCGCCACTAGGTACATCGCCAGTATGCGATCATGTTAATTTCTCTTGCAATGTTTTTTTAGTCGGTCTTCACTCTCAATCTCAATTGTTTTATCGATCGTAGGAGGATAAAGTACGCGAACGTATTTAGTTGTCTCTTGAACCAAATGATTAATATTTGTACTGTAATGATCAGCTGACCGGAGCCAGCTAATCTGTTGTTTTTCTTTTGGATCTGATCTCGATCATATACATTAAGTACTCTTGTTCTAGTCCTAATTCTCATTGATTCCCTTGAGTACTTTCATTCTCTTGTGGCCACTTTTTTTAAAAGTTAGGCTCATTCCTTGATCTAACGTTGTGTTGCATCTACGAACTGAATTATATCCAAACAAATATTGCATGCGCATTGAAAACGAGAAAACTTTCGGTAGAATGGATCAATATCGGATCTGTACGATAACCATTTTTTCCTCAGATCAAGTCCATCCCACCTCCCTAGCTCCAGAATATGGCGCTGTGCATGCGTGATGCAATTGCTTATATATAAATAACAAAACACGTGTTGTCTGTGCAGAACATGAAAGCTATGATGATCTAGAGATACTCCATTTATATCTATGTGTGTGCGCGTGTTTGTAAATGCTGAAACCGATTTCATATCCACATAAAGATGATTAATCAAAAGCTTTTTTCATAGGAAAAAAAAAAAAAAAAAAATCCTTCGAGAGATCGATGCATATATATATGTATGTAGTAAGAGAACCAACAATTTTTCCTAAGGGGGCCAACTTTTCTATCGGACGAAATGTTTATGTAAAATGAAAATATATTATAAAATCATAAAGCATATATAAAAGTAAATCTTGATAATTTTCCAAATAACGTAAAAATACAACTTAATGTCTATTTCAGATTTTTTTGCGACAATATTTTATAGAATAATAAAATTCATCTATTATTATTTTTGTAAATATGAAATATTTAGATGATCTTTTAGAATACCATCTTTCATTCTAATATCTAAGCTCGTTTATCAAATTTAATGTAAAATCTATCCATTTTGGTGTCACATTAATAAGCATAGAATACTACACTAAGACCTTAAATAAATTTTTCCTTGCTTAATGAAGTTTAGGGGATAAATCATCAATCTTAAATGGTTTTTCTGGTATTTTCATTTTGGATTCTATATTAAGAAACTTAATATTATATAATAAAAAAATTTTGAGTCAATGTTAATAGTTTATTATATCTCCTAATTAATCTTAGTTTTAAATATCTAATTTTAGTGCCACATTCTTGAAAACAAATAATATATAAAAATTATACAAAGCCTAGGGGTACGGTTATAGGAAAAAACAATTAGAGAGAAAATTTTCTATGTATATTGAAATTTTATAAAATTTTAAAAAGTATATGGGAATAAGAAAATTATAATTTTTTTTTTGGAGGGGCCAATTTTTATATACATGGAATTATGAATAAAATTTAGGAACTATTTTGAATATTGAAAAAAAAAACGATGGCCCCTCAAGCTATATGTAGATCCGTTACTGTATGTACGTAGCTTAAATATTATGACCTTCTAATTATCTTATATATACGGGGGCAAAAAATGAGTATGTACTTAGGATTTTCAAACAGAAATATATAATATTGCGAAAAGAGAGATATCATGTGCATGATCTGGATAAAGAAATATAAATGGAATTGCAAAGGAAAAAGGCACGACAGAAGTGAAAGAAACAAGCACGAAAACTACTTCACGTGTACCTACAACGTCATTTCCGCATCAGAATAAAAGTAGTACTGTTGACTGTCGACTACTATATATGGCCATCCCCATCGATCCTCCCTTCATCTCTTGCCTGCAAGAAATTAAAATATGCCTCATCTGTTTAATTTCCTTCTTTGGAAATACACCTTCCCTAAGCTATACCTATTTCCTCAAACCTAGCTAATCGCTGTACTTCAGCTTTCTTCGTCCCTTAACTTGGAGCTAGGAGTGCGTCAGATTCTCCTGGATAACCCACCATTAATTGCGACTACACTTCATTTATTTATTGAAAAAGGCTAGTATGCGGTCCCAAACATACCGTCTAAGCGGACCGTTTGGTAAAAAAAAATAAAAAATTTATTTAGTATTTAAAAAATAATTTTAAATGTATTGATGTATTTTTTTATATATTTTAAAAATATTTAAATCTATTATATAATTATAAAAACTAAAATAAAATAAATTAAAAAATCACAAACAGTCAAGTTGAGCGGGTTACTGTCAGCAGAGTAGCCGGACTCTTATTTATTTATAGAGAGCATCACCAAGCTTGCAAGCTAGCCAGGGACGTGTACTAGAACGTGTACAAAGCCATTGAAACTGAAGAATATATATCCTTTTGGATCTGCCGATGGAAGAGGCCAGGCATCAGTTCTATTTCCACCCACGCCAATGCGAACTTATTAATTCAGATTCTCTCCTTGAATATTATCATATATTATATGTTTATCACTTTTCATAAAGCATGCATATATATATGTGGGATCAATGCCGCCCTATATAATGTGTAGCCTGTTGTGTGACGATGCATGGCTATAGCCTATCAAATTGGCATTTATATATAATGTCGAAGAAGTGAATTTGATTGATAAGTACACAAAGTACTCGATCGGGGGACAAGAAACCAACAAAATAATAAGCAGTACAAGATTAATTAAGAAGTTTCCATTTTATGTACGTTTATCTCTTTCTAATTAGAATTATATAATTTGCTACGGCTTCAATAATTTCAGCCATCTTTTTATAATCGAGTATGTTATATTCTACTTTCGTCAAACTATATGCTTGATCTATTGCATTAGGACATCATGAATAAAATGATCATGGTACTATAGAATATACTATTTTCCAATATAAATTCAGCAAATTATTCAACTTTGTTTATAATTTATAATGTCCATCGATCTCCACATGAATCGCGGTTTTTTAAAACGAAAGTGCGAAATCCATTTTCTTCCATTTTTTTGTGTTACAATTTCTTAATTTTCTAAGAATATTATCCGTTCTAAGAGGCCGCAAAGTACTGTATGCTAGCTGATGGATGTGTGTATGGCACTTATATAGGCATATGGAGCTCATCATGTAGTGTGACCAGCCATGTGCAACATGCATACTCATGATCAAGACGTACTTATTTTCTCTTAATTTTTGGTACAAGTATATTCTTCGATCTTCACTTTTTCAATATCAATTAGTTCTCATGTATCTGGTATATATCTTTTATAGACACCCGTAAATATGTTGTAAAACCTCAGGGCTATAGGTTGAAATTTCATGTATCTTAGGCTCACTATAAGAAAAACGAACATTTGTAATGGATTGTTTGTGACCATAATGACTATTTACGACGAAAATATATTCATTTTAACAAGAAATAATCATTTTCACAAAAAATAATTAGTCACAAATAAACAATTTTTCTATAGTGCGTGCTCTTATATCATAAATAAGCTGATCCAAAAAGTACAACCACTATACGGATCAAAGCGTGAATTATAAAACAATATTGAGGGCGATTTGGTATATGTGCAAAGTGAAATGAAATGTGATCAATTTTGATAAAAGTTAAAGAAGTAATTATGCAATATTTAGCTAGCATGCATTGATCTAGTGATCACTATCGATCCCATTTATTTAATTGGTGGATTTAAAGAGCATCCTAGCTAGCTAGCTATTAGTTGATGGAAAAAGTGACTTTTACATGAAAACTCCATTAGTTCTTGGAGGTCCCATGAATATGTATGTATGGCATGCAATTTGTGCACGCAACTTTGTATTAAGAGGGCTATTATCAGGCGGGCGGCCTGGTGGGATGGGCTCGATGATCACTTTGCAAATTGGCTCCATTTTTGGTGGGTTAGAAATGCGACAGGGCATGGCTGATAATATATATCCTGGCCCTCCACTTATTCTCTAGTCCTATTCAAGCCCTTTGACCTCCACCGAAAGCTAGTAAATCATGTAATATTTATCGCGCGCTAGCTCGAGAACTTATAATTGAGCAATACTACGGACAATCACTAAATAAAAATTATATTATAAATCTAGTTAATTTTATCTTTAAATTCTATTCAAAATTATTATATTATCCTTATCAAAATGGTACTTTTTTCCATTTAATGAAAAGCTTGCATATGCAGTCCCCATTTGAGAATTGTAAATAGAATTTCTTCTTATAATCTGTGTCGAGTTATTCAAATTAATATTGCATGCATAAATGAGTCGAGTCGGCCATGGTTCTAATACTTGTAATTCGGTATATAATATGCACACTGTTTTCTATAAGACTCAATATTATATTTATAAAAATACAGAAAGCGTGATCAATATATATATTTTATCTTAGCTTAGGTCGAACGTGATTATTATGAATATGTTAAATATGTCAATATATAAGTAAACTTGTAAATTATATGTATTTTCGTCTTGATCAAAACATGTGAAAACTATTTGGTGATATTGTGAGCTAGCTTCTTCCTAGCTAAGAGGAATATATGGTTGGTGGTAAGCCGCTCTCAATCCCTGACTCTTACATGTTCTAACCTTTAATTTATGGCCACTTTATTCAAGGGCGCCACTTAATGGATTAATAGATTACGTACCCAATTGACCAAAGATAATACTCCGAGCTAGGCATGCATTTGGTTTAGCACTAATATTATATCCTCCAACACACCAAAAGTACTACCTTTAACCCCGCCAATACTGTGATAACATGCATGGGTTCCACCTTCTCAATGATATCATCATGCACACAATCAAAATAGTTGGCTGAACCAAATTGATATGATCTTTTAGACACTTCACCTTAAAATAAAGAAATAGTATGAGAATTAAGTGAAGTACTCCGAACACAAAGTATGGAAAGGCATTTATGAACTTTCCCACAAGAACCTGCCCCCAACCTAGAGTAGCTAAGACTCGAGAAGTTTGAGTATACGAGAAATTGTGGATTAATAAGCTAGTGAATGGGCTTGTATGATCTTGAGTGTACGAATTGAAGTATTATGATGATAAGGATATTTGAGATTGTATATCTTGATTAATCCAGCTTTAGACAGACGTACAGTTCTCTTAATTTAGGAAAATTCTATTTACAAACCGGTGTAAATAACATCCATACTGAAATGCTTGCATGATATAATTTGATTTGAAAGAAAATTTTTAAAATTAAAATCTTATAATAAAATTTTAAAATATAAATTAGGTGAATAGTATGTTGTACATACTGACTTGCAAGTAGAATAACTCCTTAACTTATATGTGTTGGATAATTATCCGATCATACTAAATCATGAAAACGACCTCAAGAAAATGAATTATGGGATCATACTGAAGCCCACTTGACATCTGGTTCTTACAATGAAAATCCTTACAATGTGAAGCCCACCTCTATAGTACTGTTGCTCGAGTTAATGGGCTCGTGGCTAAGCTTCGGTATTCCAGCCTTACTCCTTCAAGTCAGATAGTTTATGTTGCTCATGCAACATTGGGCTCGAGTGGGCCTGGCATTAATACATTTTATTTTACATCTCACTTTAAGATTAATATCAAATATCAATGTTAATGTTTTCATGGTATTTTCTTTTACAATCAATTAAAATTCTATCACTTTCTTTTTCTTTTTCTTTTTTTTTATCCTATGGCACCCTCGAACCCCACTTGAATTTTGGCATAAGTCGTGATGTTGAGATGTTGCCACTCTGGTCAAACCCCCTAGCACATTGTGATAGCAAGTGTGTTGCAACACAAGACTGTGCAATTAATTCACAGCAAACATAAATAGGACAGTCATTAATTTTAACAGTACTAGAAAATTAAAATTACATCACCAAGCTAATGTCCATAAGCCACTAGCCTTCCAAACTTAGACAAAATAAAAATAAAAATACGATCATCCATGAAAAACGAAGAGCAAAAACTGACCCTTAATACATACAAGAAAAATAATCAGGGTCTTTACTCCTCAAGCGAAGGTAGTCCTCCATGATCGATCTCATCCTTTGCATCAAAATATATGATTCTGCTTTGCGGAATCGCAAGTGGGGATACCACAGTGAGATTTCGAAAAATCTCAATAAGTGAAACTAAGCCTACTCTCAAAATAATATGCAACAATATACAAATATTTAATACTTAAAAAGGGAATGGTGATTTATGTGACACAATTTACAAAATTAAGCCTTAACCAAAAAGATCTCATGGTTATCTCTCGCAACCAACTATTCAAACATGTCTAGCCTCCTCCAATCAAGAGGCATACACCGGACTCAAAACATTTATACCTTCAAAGTCTGAGCGTTTTACTCGGTCTGAGACATTTATACCCTCTAGACCCATTTCAACACACACACACACCAAACTCGAGACATTCAGGCCTCGTTTGGTTTTACAGACCATCTCATCTCATCTCAATATTCAAATACCATTCAAATATAAATATTTTTCAATTTCAAATTTTCAACTCTATAATTTTTTCATCTAATCATCATCTAATATTACAACTTTTCCAAACTTTCAAACAAAACACAAAATATAATTCAATTTTTTTAAATTTTAAAATAAAAATAATATTGAAAATTTTATATTCTAACAATATTTTAACTTTATAATATTTTTATTTAACTTTTTTTCTCTCCTTTCCCAAAACCCCCACAAAACATCTTAACTTAAACCATTTCACTATTATTCAGAAACTACCTCACTACTATTCGCATATTTCTCATCACATCTCATCGGTGTAACCAAACGAGATCTAATACTCTCTAAGTCCGAACATTTTACTTGGCCCGAGTCATTTATACTCTCTAGATCCATTCACGCTAGTTGTTCGGAATCGGACTGGGAGATGTACCAACATAGATTCTTAGTACAATATTATGAAATTTCAGAAAATAGTTTTATGATAAACAACATACAAGAAGATATTTAATAAACAATCACATGTAAACAACAAAAGAGCATTTCATATGATACGGTACAACCATACATTTACCTCATCACTTCACAATGCACACACACACATTTAAACTACAAATTTCATCCTAAACACTTCATGCTGCATACCGCCATATCACAACTACACAAATATTCCCAACATTTCACTAGACTCCATGCCACAACCACAACTACGAGAATTTTCCACTGCCTCAACATAGAGATCACAAACACCACAATATCAAATGAATCATCATTTACCGCATTAGTGCACAATACACAATCCATAATACACGATTTCATTGACATTATTTTAAATTGGGTCGAGGACCACTTATCGCGTAGATAAGAAAGTTTGGATGATCAAAGTGCTTTGAGCCCTAATCTGCTAGTCCTGGTTGTTCATCTCGAATTGAGAGAAAAAAATAGTGTGTGTGTGTGTACGCGCGCTCGGTTGCATATCTAGATAGAGTTAAAAAAATCAAATCTTGGACATGAGACAAAAATAAAATGACAACCTGAGAGGCGGAGGTTACTATAACGATGTGTGGAGGCATAGCACGACTGGGACGGTGGTTGGAGTTTGGGTTTCGCATGGATAACAAAAACAAAGATATTACGCAGTGAGTGAGAGTAATGTTTAGAGCGTGAGTGGAGATGAAGGACGAGTGGTGGTGAAACAAACCTCTATAGGGGTGTTTATGTGGCAAATCGCGATGGCAGTGGAACCTTATGAGAGAGAAATCGAGGACCTCAAAGAAAGGGAGAGAAATCGAGAGAATAGTGGAGATTAGAGGGTCAGAGGTCAAGATCGAAAGGGAGAGGAGAGGCTAAGGATGCACGAAAGAGGAGGGAGGTCTCGACCTATTTATAGGTCAAGCCACTTTGTCACGGGCAATACAAGGAGGGGCTCAAACTGGCGGGATGTATGGTGGTCAAGAGTGGCAGAGGGAGGTTTGTGCCCGATGACGTGTGGCTACGATGGGTTGGGTGCGCAAGAAGCACGACAGTGGTTCATGGGGAGAGAGAGAGAGGGATGGCATAGGATGGGGGAGAAATGACGGTGGCAAAGGGGAGGCCGAGCATCTTGATGCATGGCTATGAGTTGGTTATGGCATGGGTGGCAGTGTAGAGCTAACGGGTTGTAGAGAAAGAGAGAAAGCCATGGGGGTGGACTGTGATGCACGGAAGAATAAAAAAGGATGTGAGAAAGAGAGAGAGCAGGAGAAGAAGAAGAAGAAGAAAGATTTAAGGTTTTTAACCCTTAGAGTCTAAAATGATGCCGTATAGGGGTAATGAGCTAGGCTTTTGTTCATGCTTTGGGCTTTTACATGAACCAGGCTCACAATAAAAGAAAATTGGGCTTCACATCCTCCCCCCTTGAAAAAGAATTTCGTCATCGAAATTTCTAAGCTTATTTATTAAGAATTTAAATATTCCAACTTACAAGATACAACTCCACACTTGCTTAATACAATTACACAATTACCAATACCCAAACAAGTATCGGTGTTTCTCTCTCATATCTACTTCTCTGTCCTAGTTATAATCTTGAGTTGCTGGATCTCCCCACAAAACCTTCACCATAGGCATTGTCTTGGACCCCAATTTTTGTTCCTTCCAATCCAAAATCTACGTTGAAGCTTCCTCATACGTAAGGTTAGGTTGAAGTTGGATGCTACCGGGATCAACTATTCGATGTTCCTATTGCCCAAAGCTCTTCCTTAAGGTGGAGACGTGGAACACATCATACAATTCTCCAAAATATTTCGATAATGCAGTCATGTATACCACAAGGCCGATCTTCTCCATTATTTGAAAAGATCCAACATATCTCAGGCTAAGCTTTCCTTTCTTTCTAATACTTTGAGGTATACCCAGTTGCCTTCTTCAAATGACAAGTTTCTTCTCCTTGTATCAGCATAACTTTTCTGATGGCTTTGAGCTGCTACCATATTGTCTCGTATGATTCTGACATGCTCCTTCATCTCTTGAATTATCTCCGGTCCAATGAGCTTGCTTTCACCAACTTAATCCCAGTATAGAGGTGATCTACACTCCTTCCCATTCATAACCTCATAAGGTACCATCTGAATAGAAGTTTGGAAGCTATCGTTGTACGCAAACTCTATAAGGGGTTGGTGATTTTCCCAATTATTCTTGGACTCCACAGCGCATGTTCTCAACATATCTTCAAGAGTCTAAATAGTCCGCTCCAATTGGCTGTCTGTCTGTGGGTGATATGCGCTACTTAACTTTAATTTTGTATCTATCGCAACTTGTAAGCTCTTCCAAAAATGCAATGTAAACCTTGAATTTCGATTTGATACAATGGTCTTGGGTATTTCGTGTAATCTGACTATTTCCTTCACGTATAGTCGAGTTAACTTTCCCAAAGTGTTTGTATTGGTGACAAGTAGAAAATGGACACTCTTGGTTACACAATCAATAATCACTCAAATATAATTTATTTCACTCAAAATTCTTGGAAAATCCACTACAAAGTCCATTGTTATATCATCCCACTTCCAACCAGGGATTGGTAGAGGCTACGAGTTCCAGGCAGGTCTCTGTTGCTCTACCTTTACTTGTCAATAGGTAGGGCACCTTTCGATGAGCATCACTATATCTCTCTTCATTCTTTCCCACCAGAAACCTTTCTTTAGATATCGGCATATTTTCGTACTCTCTTAGTGTACTGAGTAGGGTACAGCATTGGCCTATGCAAGTATCTTCTCCGTGACTTCTAAATCTGCAGGAATCAGTCTACGATTCTTTTACAATAAGGTATCATTTCTACTAAGATTGTAATGCATGGGCCTTCTCGATCTTCTGACCCTTTTGTCGAGTATCCAACAACTTCGGGTCTCTCCTCTTATGAGTGTTCAGCTTTTCAAAGTCTACGACTCTAGCTTCCTACATAGAGGCAATGACCTTATCCTATTGTGAACTCTCTATTAATAGTCTCATCATTCCACAAGTAGTAGAGAATCTACCTTTGACACTTCAGCTACATCCACCATCTAACATTTCAACTTAATGCATCTGTAACCAAGTTAACATTCCCTAGATGATACTTGATCTTACACTGGTAGTCACTAATTAGCTCTAACCACCTTCTTTGTCTCATGTTGAGATTCTTCTAAGTGAAGAAATGGTTTAGGCTCTTGTGGTCCAAAATCTATACACATCATTATCCCTTATTCTTAGTTAGTAATACCCCGATCTCAAGTCGATCTTGGAAAATACAAAATTGATCGAACAAGTTATCAATTCTGGGCAAAGGGTGCTAGTTCTTTTATAGTGACATTGTTCACCTCTCAATAATCTATACACATTCTAAATGTATCTTCCTTCTTCTTAATGAACAATATAGGCGCTCCTCATGGCGATGAACTTGGTTGAACAAATCCCCTGCTCACAAGTTCTTCCATTTGCACCTTTAACTCCTTTAATTCTGATGGAGCCATTCGGTAGGGAACCTTGTGCACAGGAGCTGTTCCCGATTTTAAGTCAATAGTGAACTCGGCTTCCCAAACAGGAGGCAATCCTGGAAGATCATCTACAAAACCGTCTAGAAACACCTTGACAACTAGAATTCTCATCACCGACTTCTTTTCCATTGGTTTCTTCACCACTTGCACTAGATACGCTTCTGCCCCACTAGCCAAGTCTCTCTTCACTTGAATTGCTAATATTACAGTGGGCCTCACCTTTAATTTACTACCCATGAACTCCATGTATTCCTCTCTGGATAGTTGGAAACTGACAACCTGCTTTCAACAGTTAGTGCTCGCGTAATGTTGGAGCATCCAATCCCTTCCTAGGATAATGTCAAACCCAAGAAGGTTGAAGTTGAACACTATTATATCAGCTTCCAACACTTTCCCTCCTAAGTCCAAAGGGTAGCCTAAGGCAACCTTTAAACATACTACCCATTTCTCAAGGTGGTAATGCTACTACCACAGACTATTGTAGTGGTTACATACTTAGACTACACATCCGAGCGAAAGTAGTACATACGAATGACTAAGATGCTCCTGATTCAAACAAAGTATAAGCATAATACTCATACAGTTGAGCACTCCTTGATAAGGTCTTAATATCAATCAAGATACCGTGCCACACAAATGCATTAACTTATAAAAATTTAAAGCGAGTTCATACCTGTAATGACTCCCACATCTTGGGTCTCCGAGGCTTTATCATCCACTTCTCTAGGGGTCAAGGTGTAAACTCGTGCCTACACTTATTGCCTTTAGCCTGATCTTCCTCCCTTTTGGCCCGATTGAAGTCCCTGGGCAGCACTGGGTCATTCTCTAGCGAGGTGCCCCACCTAGCCGCGTCTAAAACAATTTACACTACTTAAGCGGCAATCTCCTTCATGAGACCTGTTGCACCGCCTGCAGATAGGCGTTCTGCCCCCCATGCGAATACTTGTAGTTACTTG